>JAIOTZ010001209.1:0-37382 GCA_023374045.1 Limonium bicolor | reverse complement strand
TCAACTTCCACGCGGTGTGTTATACAATGTGTTCTGGTTAGAGGATCTTGACCATATTGGCGGTTTAGTCCCTAAACCAAGAATTTCCATTGGAGTTTGCTTTAACTCTTAACTGGTTTCGGTTCTGGCCTGTGAGGCTTCTAAGCGTTAATAATTAGCCATTTACTCATATTCACTATTCACATTGTACACCTGACTCACTTGTTCACTAGCGTCTGCTGCGTAACTCTGACAACTGTAGGGCTTAGTTTGCCCCATTCATTGTTCTCAATGTATTGTACATCTCCCATATATCACCTCTATCTTGGTAATAATGGTTTCTCAACCGACGCGTGGTATCTCTTACCGTGAGCGAATTCGGTGAGTTATAAACTTCCTATCCACTTCCATAATAATTGACTGTATATACTGTTACGTATTTCACAATGATTGACTTGTTCCCTTCCGACTTACTGTCGGTTGAGATTAAGCTACTACCTAGTGTGTAGTGCTCTCTCAGCTATTTCCAACATTTGGGGTATATTCCATACCAATATTTGGCAGTTAGTGCTACTGTAGTCACTTACTATTAATCATGCCTCCACATTTGGTTCTGTACAAGTACCCTTTCATGGTATGTCTTTGCATTTCCTTTGCATCAATCACTATGGCATTATAAGCCGTCTTCTGTTTCCACCACAATTAACGTTTCCAAATCCCTTCCATCGCACTCGATCATTACTGTTCAAATGCAATACCAAAACACTCAGTCATACAGAGTGCAGAGGCGTAAACTCTTGACAGTAAATCTCTTATGCGATTCGCCATGGAATTCACACTGAGTTCCTCATCACATAGTACCTACCACTGGCTTATTGCCCAGTCTGTTTAACATCACTTACCTTGCATCTCCACTGAGTTTAACTCATAACTGGTCTTATCTGCCACCTTATTATTCAATAATACTTATACAACGGTCGCTTGCTGCGAACCGTGCTCTTACTCATTGCATAACAATAACTTACATGGTATTTACTGTCACATCAACTTTCACACCTATACTTATATTATTCACATTATGGTTCGTCATTCATTTGGATGACTACCGAATGCTCCTTGAGCGTTGCTCACTCGAGTCACAAACCTGCATTATTTAGCTCGGTGTTTCACTTTATACACACATACTACTAAGCTAACTGCTCTCTTTCAATAATAATATCGTCCATCCTTATCATATTTCTTGGACTTGATTCACATAACTACCGCTCCTGCGGTCTCACAATATCGAGAGGTATCCCCACTCTTAATGCAGTGGTTCGTTTACCACTCTATTCACTTATACAACATAAACTTCTGCAGTCAATCTAATTTATATAACATATCTTGCTTATGGCTTATAAGCCTTATTTGCCTTGAGCTGCGCTCATTATAGGCTGTCCACACACATGTACTTCTATATACAATATTACATGGTTAGAGGTTGTATTGGCCTCCATGACAAGGTTGTTGCATCACGTTTCCTTTCATGGGATGCCCCTTAGGATTGTCAGTCCGTCTCCTGACAACTTATGTCTAAGCTGGGTGTTAGTTTCAACCCTTGTGTTTCTGTCATGTCATTTCGTACAATTATCGTTGATGTGAACACCCTTCAAGGATTGCTCCTGGGTGTTGCTAAGTCATGCCATTACATCTGGTTCACACTTATTGGTATATTCAGTTAGCCACGCCGTTTGCGTTCTTAACTGGCTTATTATCTTCTTCTGTGAAGATCAACATTTCCTGGTAGTGTAGGTACTCATTCAGGGAGTTTCATCCCGTTCATTGCACATTAATGTGTCCACATTAGGCATCTGCCTTGCCATGCACAGGCTGGGTCTCCGTTCCAGCTATCATGTTTATCCCTGAGGATCCTTAAGACATATGCGATGTCTTTACATTATGGTTAGCGCACTTCGTACCTCCTGACTCTTAAACATTTCCTTGAAAGGAATTCACTAATTCCTTTAGTCTCATTAACTTAACTGAGTTCCTTTACTTCCACCATTCCTGGTAATCCGTTGCTCTTGCTTGACTTTTACTGCTGACCGTGGTACGGAGTCGACTACTTCCCGTGTTCCGGACTCTACTTGTATACATATGTGGGGTACCATGCTGATACATTGCTACTTACCCAACTAACCCATAAGTAGGTCTGTCAGGCCCACAAGCTCCTATCGGAGTGCGGTCGTCCCACATTATAGTTGGTACACTCGTAGTGTCCGTCACACGCCTAGGTGAAGTATTCTGTTGTCAACTCCCTTATATTGTCCTGTGACAATATGCATTCCGTGCTTCCCGAACTTAATCAAGGGAAAATCTCTCCATTGTTGTATTACTATGACTTCAATCCATTCCCTCGGGTTGTTACCCTTGGGTTTACCGGTTTCCTTTCCGGTTATTCAAAAGTAAACTGGGTATAACTTACCTACCGTGTGGCACCGAGGCCGGTGTAGGTCCTCTGGTTTGGTTTTTAAAAGAAGGTTCGAAAGAAGTGTTGGTTTGAAAGGTAGTCTGGTTTTGAAAGAAAAGAGTTTGGAATAAATTTGAGTTGAAAGAATTTTTTTTTTATGGCTTTACAATGCCTTCTTCCCATAACCAAATCTAGCTTCTTGCTAACTGGTGCACTTCCAATTACAAAGGTTAGGCTGTTAAGCCCTTCCACAGTTATAACGATCACACTTAACTTCATGGTACTTTACTAAGTACTTTGTGTTTGTTAAAACTTCCCCGAACAGCCCTGTTATAGCAGCACTTGCCATGGCAAGTGCGCCATGCTAACTGGCTATCGATTCAACACATACCGGTTGTGGTATTGTTTTTACCCGCACTGTCATCAGTGGCCTTGTTGGCCATCACTTGATCTTACAGTCTTGATAATAATTCCTCCGGATGACTTCTCACTGTCTTTACATGATAATCACTAACTAGGGTGTTTCCCATTCTGGAAGACCCCTTTTTTTGGTATTATACCTCCTTCGTAGCCCATTCCACGTATTTGTCGTGGTTACTGAGACTTGTCTCTTGTTTGGGCACTACGTTGTAGTTTCTTTGCCGGTTGGTATACCGTTGGTGTATCATTTAACAACTGTGGTCCCGTAGACACTCTTCTCGGGTTTCATTAATCCATTTCTTGCCTGTTGCACGGTCGGTGCGTTGCAAGCTGGTTATTCTCGACTGCTCGGCATGTCGACCCAGGTTGCCGGAAATTCTATTCTTCTATACACAGATTCTTCCCTCTTCGCTATGAAATGCGGTTAACAGTATTCAGATGGAAACCGTCTCCGGGATTCCCAGTTTTCGGGATCTACCGTATGACAGGTTCTTCGTACCTTTAGAGGTACTTAATAACAGCCAGATCGGGTATTCCCGAGTATGAGAGGACTTTCATCTCTCTGGCGTTGTTTCCCAAGTTATAAAACAGGGATTGTGGAGGGCGGGAAGGATATAGTAGGTTTCCAGTACACACTGGTAATTCCTAACTAGCGCATCTCTCACGCTATCACTCAACCCTTAACCCAAAGTACTAAAATCCTAACTCGGTACTTCCTAAGCTCGGTAATTCAGTCATCAGAGCGATACTTCGCTCTGATACCACTTTTTGTAACACCCCATCCAACAACAAACACATAACGATCAACTGCAGCGGAAAATATTCTTCATCACATTACTTAACTCGTTGGTGTTACACGCCGTTAACCACCCACGTGGCTAACAAGGCTATTACATATACATTGTACCGGTCTGATGGACTAGATTCCCGAGCGACTACACATTACTGACCCTTCCATTAACAATAGAAACAACATACACCTTCCAACTGTACCGAGTATTCACATACTAATGCCGATAACAATTTCGGTCTTACTACACCTACTGCATTTATACAACTTAAATGATTACCCATGTACAACGACTACCCCGTCCTACTCTCGAATGGCTTCCAGCTCTTTGTACCTGAAATAGGAAAAGAAGAGAAAGGGTGGCCCCCAAGGGGCTCAGCACCTTTGCTGGTATGGTAATCCCGCAGCCCACATGCTACCGGGCCACGCACAACTAATTGTCGTCTTAGCATGCGGTTGATTTTATTTGAATTATGCATGTAAACTTAAACACACAACACAAATCATTCCACCTCAATGGGCTTAACAACAGATAACGTATCCATACTTGATAGGTCACTCATGGTATTCATTACACCTAGAGTGTTTCTCCTCTAATGGAGCTACTTCCTTAATAGACGACAACAACCCATTAATCGGGTTATCCTTAAACGCCTCTTATCACAAACTGGGATTCATATCCATGATCCACATACCCCACATTTTACAACATATAACATACATCACATAACAACACATAACAACACTTTTCACGTTTCAACGTGCACATAATAACATCGCAATAGAAATTGCATTACATCAACAACATAACATAACGGGAGCGGTTCTCTTAGGGACCGACCCAAACATTGTTAATTCACTGGTGAGCCTAGAGAATGATGTCACCCTCATGATAAGCTCGTTATACAACACTCATTACCGTCCTAATAGTCGGATGAGTAACTTAAGTTAAGATGGTTCGGGTTTTGTGACCCGAACACACCACACAAACACATGTTCCCCCTAAACCGATCATAAGTCAGAATAGCTAAGCTTTGGAGTAAGCTAATGGGAGATCATAACCCGTGAGGGAAACAACCATAACATAACAGAGAGGAGGGTAAGGCTAAAAAGGATACCCACTCCCAAACAACGCGCGACCGGCCTAACCAGATTCCTCACCACTGTTAGTACATATTTACTTGTAGATAAATAGTTAGAGCCCCACTATGGAGTCTATCACATACACACATTATACAACATTACTACTGGGTTAAACATACGAGAGAGGTCCTTACATACACACACACAAATATCACATAATTAACACATGTATAGCCGTGGTTAGAACGTCCCATGGTTCGGGTCGTTTAATCCGAATACCGAACTCTCATATGACCCTAGACATAGTTAACTAAGGTTAACACTTCCGAGGTTAAACGGTATCGGAACTAGACACGTCACATATATGAATTACTGTAAACTCATTACATATTTTATCTTACAACGTGGCAAACATACAGAAAAACACATTGGCATACAAGCCGGTGTAATCCGGTAGGACACAGGTTGCAAGAAAACCATACTTGTCACCGGAGTCCACTTTATCATGTCCACTTATGTTCCTCGAGCAATTCTCGAACAACTGATAACATTACATGTACTTCTATTAACATCAGGGTAACATGATTGTTTAAAGTCTAATGCTTATAACTTACCCCCGTTAACTTAGTTAAATAACTTCACATTTTAACTTATTCTACCTTTACATTTTAATACAACTTTTCCCCCCACTAAATTGTCATTATAACTCACTTAACATGTCCTTAACAATCTTATAACATCATTACTTAATAATCCCCATCATCCTACAACCTTAAACAATGTTTTGTTTTTTTTACATGTTTTGGGCCGTCCGACCCACCGTCCGACCCACAACTGGGTCGGACCGTTCCAGAAACTTTTCCCGTCTTTTAAATACACCTGTCCGACCCATGTCCGACCCAAGACCTCTGGGTCGGACCATTCCAGAAACTCCAACTGTTGCATTAACAGAGCTGTCCGACCCACCCTGGGTCGGACCACTGGGTCGGACAACACCAGAATTTGTCCAAAACTTGTCAAACTTTCTCCAAACTTTTCCTCAAGCCTCCTAATGTGTTCTAACATCATTTGGCACATCATACACACCTTTAGCCATGTACTAAACTCTTTAAATCACACACCAAAACCACCTTATCATTCACAAATTTCTTACAACATTCCTAGCACTTGGAATGTTTTCTCCTTAAGATTTCTAAGTGGTGTTTCACCTATAATGACCACTATACCAAGGTGTTTCCTCTACACCTTAACATCATCTCTCAAACTTCTTTTCTACTAACTAAATCTCCTTTTTCACATCTTACCTAAACATCATTTCTTCCTTGTACATCAACATTCCTAAACCTTAAACAAACTTCTCCAAGACATTAATACATTCTCAAAAACACACATTGAATTCCTAGAGCTTCCAAGGTAATACCTAAATCCTTGTACCACTCTAAATCACCTTAATACATGCTTTCTTCCCTAGTAAAACACTTGTTCACCTTTAACACTTCCTAGTTCACCAAAACTTATTTAAAACACTTAGAACTTCATATACATTTTCCAAATTTTGCCATAGCTTCTCTTGTATATTCTCACATCCAAACACTTAGGTTTTTACCTTATTTCATTCAAAAACACCTAAATCCACCAAGAACTTTCTCACACACAAAACTTCACCAAATTTACACTACATCACAATATAGTGTATAAACTTAAATTGCTTGGCACTTAGGCCCTTAAATAACATGGCTCTTAGGCCCTTAAATTGCATAAACCTTAAACACTGAATTTCCCACATAATATATTGCCTTTAACCTGCAAATACACTCAACATCACATATGCCCCTTAATAGTTTCCTTGAGAGCATTTTACTAGGTCATTCACCATTGGCTCCTTAGGTATTTTATTAAGCAATTCAAGCTCACTTTTCCTAAGGCATTTAAACTACATTGAGATAGTTTGTTTACCTCTTTTCCTCTCAAACTTCTTTCTTGTTTCCTTGAACCGAAAATCAGCAAGGAGTTTGATCACTTGTCAACTTTCTAATCAATATACATATAAGGGTAATGAGCTTAAGAATTCACACTTAAACTCATATACAAACCCTAGTTTAACATAAGTGTTTTAATACACTAAAATGATATTTACCTTTGAATTTGAAAGAGAACTTGAATATGTAACAAGAGAGGTCTCCACCAAGCCCTTGAATGGTTGGAATGAAGCTAGAACATGGCAAGATGAAGGCACCATAAGTGGTGATTTTCGGCCACACACTAAAACAAGATGAAATGTTGTTTTTCTTTGATTTTCCTTACCTTGAAGCAAAGGAGAATGTCAAGGCATGAAAAGGTGAGCTCAAGCTCCTTCAATGGAGAATCTTCATGGCACCAAAATGGATTTCTTGAAGATTTGAAAAGAGAGAAGTGTGGAGCTTGACCTAACTAAGACAAATATGGTCTTGGAATTTGATTTGGTGCATGGAGCTAGAAGTTACAAGCATTCAAAGATGGAGAATGGTATATGGCTGTAGCAAACCGATGGAGAGAGGAGGAAGAAGATGGCTAACCGTGGGAAATGGAAAGGGAAGAAGAGAATGAGGTGAGAGAGTTTACTTTGTTAAGATATTATGTATAAAAGCAAAATAGTACTTTACTTTATAAGTTTTACTTTTCTTATTAAACTAACAAGGGGGATGACTCATCCCTTGCAAAAACCGGCCCCCATTTAATACTAAGGGGTGTTTCGGTCTTTGTTGACCAATAACATAACTTATAATAACATATGTTACAAACTAGCTTATAATAGTTACTATTCACTAAAACAAGGCACATAGATGTGAAATTTTTTATTTCTCATTGATCTAGAATTCCAAATGTGATACTAAGTATTACACATATTAATTAAAGAGTAATGATGGACATTTAGCCATTCAAAACTCATTTACAAGACAATTTTTCAAAAACGTGCTTTAAGACTCCTTAAAGCACATTTTGTGTTTTAACTTGTTTTCAAGCTTGGTTTTCTTTTGTAATTGATTTAATATGTTCATTAACATATTTATAAGGTATAGATATGACCTTTAGGTCTTATACAAATTTATCCCAAGCTTAGAGCACATTTTTGCTCTTATTGACTTTAAGGTATTTTTTGTGTTTTGTTTGGTTTAACTGTCTACCAAAGTTTCATAAGGACTTAATTAGCCTTATTAAATCATAATTGAATATTACCAAGTCTTGGTAGGTACTTTGGGTCCCAACCAAGTTCACTCCAAGCTTAGAGCATATTTTTTGCTCAAACTGTATCTTAGTGCTTTATTGCATTTTACTATGGTTTAAATTGTTCACTGATGTTTCTAAGGCACTTTTTAGCCTTTACATACCATAGTTTAATATTTAAACCACATATCAAGGTTTGGGGTATTTCAGAATTCGATTGAAATCGGAATTGAATTTGAATTGAAATTTAATAGATTTTGGATTGGAATTGAGAAGATTGGGGATGGAATTGAAGTTATGGGCCAAATTTGAGTTAATGAGCCTGGTTTGGGCCTTGAAAACGGGCCAAGTTTGACCATGACAAATGGGCTGGGTTGGGCCTTGGAAGATGGGCCAGATTGGGCCTTGGAAGATGGGCCGGGTTGGGGCTTGGATGATGGGCCGGGTTGGGCCTTGAGCGATGGGCCGGGTTGGGCCTTGGAATATGGGCCAAATTGGGCCATGGAAGAGTGGGCCGGATTTGAGCTTTGGAAAAGTGGGCCCGATTTGGATTGACTGGGCTTGACTATGGGTCATGTTTGGGAGTGAGCTGAAAATTGGGCATGATTTGGACCTTATTTGATAATGGGCTGCAAATTGGGCCCGATTTGGGCCTTACTTGAGATTGATTGAAAATTGGGCCTGATTTGGGCCTCAAAATTTGGGTTTGGAAATGGGCTTTGGGATCGGGTAAAATTTGGACTTTGTTTTGGATCTTGAAAATTATGTTGAATTTGGACTGAAGGTGAAATTGAACTTCAAGTTGAATTTGGATTTGAATTATTATTTGTTATTGGGTGAATTGAAAGCAAAGGAGGATCCCACCCGCACAAAATGAATAAGAAATACGTTAGGCGTGGGGTTGTTTCACATCCTAAGCTTTCCTATATAAGCCTTAAGGGCATGTTTTTAAAGATTTTGTTCTTATATATATACAGGGGATGGTTTGGATGTTTTGTGAAGCTATAGGAAAATACTACCCCATGAAATGAATCAGAAATACGCTAGATGTGGGGCAGTATTTTATCCCAAGCTTTTCTGTCAGTGAAAGGGTCCTAGAGGGTAATAACTAAGACTTAGCCTAGAAGATAATAAATCAATCAAGAAAAGTCAAAATCGACTGCAATTTCTAAATGAGCTAAAAGGGTAAGATCAAAGCTGAAATGAATAATTTCAAAGCATGACAACATTCAGATGGGTCGGATGAAGGTGGCATAAACAGTATAAATTCCAAACCAAACTGAAACAGTGCACTAATCCTAATGCGACCAAGCTCGATCCCAATGCAACAGTACATCTATCCTAGTACGACTCGATCTAATCTTCTATCCTACCTTACCTGGTTTCAGACACAGAGTTTCGCGAAAGTAGAGAGGGAGAGAGAGAGCTTCTATTAGAATCGAATGCGAGTTTGATTGCCAAATATCACGTGTCTTATTTCATGGGGGTACACCCTTATTTATAGTTTTTTGGGCCTGGTCCCTTTGGTGCCAGCCTGTATTTTACATGTTTAAGTACAGTTCTACCCCCTCTTTAGTATCTTTGACCGACCACAAGCGGCTGGTCAGGTGATGCTCTGTTTTGCTTAAATCCCATTTTCATCCGGCGCAGGCGGCCGGATGCTCTATAAGCTTCTAATCTTATCCGGCCAAAGCGGCCGGATGCTTTATGTTTCCTACTTTGGTCCGGCGCCACTTCTTCCCTTCTCATCAGTCCCACAAGTTCTATCTTTCTGAATTTTGGTGAAGAAAGAATAGAACTTCTGTGTCTTGTGCTTTGGTGAAAAAATTTGCGACTTCCTGCGGCCAACTCTGACTCTTTCTTTGGTTTACCCAAGCTTTGTTGTCTCTTTATCTCAGTCCCACAAGTTCTTTTTCTTCATACGTGGAGAAAAGGAACTTTTTGTTGGCCACGCGCGTAGCTCGTGTCCTGGTGTATTTCTCTTTTCGAATTTCCGCCCGTTACCGATGTAGAATATGCAGGGCCTTCCTTTCGACTGGACGTCGGTAGCGTCTTTAGGAAGCGTGCGACCCTTTCTCTTCCCCTGTAAAAAAAAGACACTTTTTTCGCACATATATATATTTTTATTTGAGCGGGAAAAAACTTCCCTTAAAGCCCAACTCTTCGAGTTCTCTCCTTTTTCCTCTTTCCTCTACTGGCCCGTTACTTCGACCTCTCTTCTTCTTGCTTTCCTGTCGTTGTGCGCTACCCTTCCTCTCATCGCTGTCATCCCTCGATTCTTGCCTAACTTGACAATGACTTCTTCTTCCACTAAACAGAGCAAACTTGCTGCTAAATTTCCGCCCGCCATCGGAGCGATTCAAGGCTCTCAGTCTCCTAAGGCTTTCGCCCTTCGTACCTGAAGCCGATAAGACCCTTCCGTTCTGGGCGTCAACCTTCTCCTTCTTCTCTCAACTACTCTTCCCTCTGTGATTGTCTCGGGGGGGTCGAAGCTCCACTTGGCACACAAATTTTTTTGCCATCCTCTGATTCTCACCCCCACGACGATTTTGGTCGCGGGTACGTCGTCTATGCCGACTTCTTCCGGTCAGGTTTGACCATTCCCCCACACCCTTTCGTGCTAGGGTTCCTTCTCCGTCGCTGCTGCACCCTCGCCCATCTTCACCCTAAAGCCATTTCACACCTTCAGGCTTTTGCTTCCCTTTGTGACGACATCAAAATTCGGCCGGAGGGTACTGATTTCGTCCGATTCTTCACAGTTAGGAAGGATCCTGAGAGCCTAACCCTCATTGCGAAGAGTGGGTACTCTCTTTTTGACTATAAAAGGCCCACGAGTGGGGGTCGCGGTGGTTTGTCGTCGTTCCCCCGTCCGGCCGAGTGTTGGGCATACCATACGCTGCTGAGGCCGGAAAAGGTCAGTTAATCAGCCCCGAGACTCCTCCGGCTGAAATTCCTATTTCGAAGGTTCTGCGGGCGGTAAACAAGAAATTGCCGACCGTCGAGGCGTTTTTTACAAAAGAACGCTTGTCTTCTCTGAAGACATATCACAGTAAGTGTTCTCTTAGTATGAATTATGTCGTTTCTTTCGGTCTCCTTATCGTTTGGATGTATTGTCGCAGACTTTTTCCAGAAGGGGGACAAGATCGGTCCCTTCCATAACTGGAACTTTGTCACCTTTAAGAATGGGGGCGAAAAAATTGACTACTACGACACGCTGGATGCGGCCACTGATGCGGCCGAGCAGCTTTTGGAGAACGCTGCTCCGGCAAAGTGTTCCAGACGAGAGGTTGGAGATGACCAAGCTGGTAATTTGAAGAAAAAGAAGCGGCTTGAATCTCCTGTACATGCTGACGCCGGATTGTCAGGTACATGGCACGTGAGCCCCAAGTCTGGGCGCCGTGTCACCCTTCCCCTCACCCCTGGTTCAGGTTCTGACCTTGGTTCTCGCCCGGGGCGGGAGTCCGGTCATCCGACTCCTATTTGTGAGTTGTTTCCTGATTTGACGGGTTACTTTTCCTCAGATCCTGCTCAGGAAAACACCCTGGAGGCCGGAGACCTCTGTGCCGATCCTTCGGCTGGAGAAGGTTTTGTTTGCTTTGTCGTCTTCTCCTGTCTTTCAAGTTTCCTTCTTTTTTTTGGTATTCTTTTTTAGCTTCATTCTTCTGGTTCTAATTGTCTTTATCATTGCGGCAGCCACTGCTCCTGCCAAGAAAAAATCAAAAAAAAAACAGCATCGAGGCCGAAGGCCGTAGAGCCACAAACCTCTGGTGATCCCGAAGCTTCAGGATCATTCTCCATTGACGTTGCTGCGGCCGTGGATGCGGTAAGGGATAGAGCAATGGAGTATCGGCAGGTGCCGGAGGACCCTGAGCTCCGAAGTAAGCAAAGAGAGGATCATGCGGCCTCCTCTTTGCCGGAGGGTCCTGAGTCCCAGGGTGAGCAGAGAGAAGGCTACATAGCTTCCTCCTCCTCTTCCCCTCCTCCTCCTGCTCAGGAGTCCTACACCGGTCCTTCCCAAAAGGAAGGGTGGTTTACATCGGGCGCCCCTTCCTTGATAACCTGTGATGCCGCCAAGTATTCCTCTCTGGAAGGAGGCAATCAAGAGATCCGGTCATCCAGACGGGATTTTGCTCCTCCGCACCTTCACTGCTACCAAGAAAAGGCTGCGGACGGGATGGAGGGGCGGATGCTATCATGCGGCATTCCCTCCCACAAAAGAAGTGTTTGACATGATGTGGGGGGGAATCTTTCAGGTTAGGATGCATGTTACCTTCATGTCTTTTTCTGTTTTTTTTGGCTTTCCTGACTTTGCATTGCATTGTGCTTTTTTTTAGGTGATGTCCATGGCCCAAAGTGCTGAGGTTCACTTTGGCAACCTCGATCCAGGCTTCGCTATGAGGAAAGCCGGGCCAAAGTTGAAGAGGAACTGAAGCTGACCCGCTCTTCTCATGACGCCTATATTGACCAGGTTGAATATGAGATGATGTAAGGCAAAGGAGAGGACCGAGGCAATCAACAAGGACCTGCAGTTGTCCCGCGGGAATGCGAACGCCAGCGTGACGAGTACGAGCTGCAGCTGAAGAAACTCGAGAAGAGAACTTTTCTCTAAGGAGCCGATCAAGGAAGCTGATAACACATTGATAGAGGTATGGAATTATCTCTCGTTTCTCCTTAAGGACAAGCTAACTTGGCTCTTTTTAACCTGGTCATTATGCCGGATCAGGTACGTTCCATGCATCGGAACGAAGTGAACAATCTTCAGAGCGAGGTAAATAAACTTCAGGCTGAGAAGGCCTTTTTCTATCAAGAGGGGAACTCTTTCAAGCAGGAGGCTGAAGCGCTTGGGCTGGAGAAGCAAGCTCTTCAACGAGAGAATGAAGCTCTCGTGAAAGAGAAAGAGAAACTTATGCAAGAACTTGACGGTCTGCTGGAAGAAAAGGCCGCGCTGGAAGAGCAGTCAAGGTCTTCCTTTGATCAAGAGAAGCAGTCTCTGCTCCGGGATTATTCCCTTTTGGAAGAAGAGAAGAAAACCCTTGCTGCGGATAAAGCCGCCCTGATAGAAGAGAGCGAGGCTGGAGGAGAAAGTTAGAGAGCTGGAGGAAGCTAAGTCTCGCTCTCAAGCCGAGAGTACCGAGCCATTAGGTCATGGTAAACTTTCAGGCCTTCAACTTTTTTTTTTGGCCCTTTCTTCTTCTTATTTTTTTTGTTCCGGCTAGGCATGAGTGCTGCCAATTTATTGAAGCACGTCACCCAGTTGAGTGGACGGATAGCCCGCGCTAAGGAGGAGCTGTCATCCGCCAATTCTGAACGTGACAAGTACCGTGCCCAAGTCCTGACTCTCGAATCTCAAGTGACCAGGCTCAAGTCATTCTCTCGGCAATCTCAGGAGGAGATACAGAAGCAAGGCACCATCAACGCTCATTTAAAGGAGTCCTTTGCTTCTCAATGCCACCGGTTAGTCGACATCTGCCAGCAGATCGTCTCGGATCATTCTCTCGAGAAAGGAGAGTTGCTGGATGATGACTTGTATAATAAGTTGGAATTCAAGGCTGTCGCCCAGAAATCCAACTTCTTCCTGGAACTTGAGAGATTCTGCCGCAGTCCCGGAGAGACATGCTTTGGTGCTGGTGAAGCCTCATTCCTTCCTGCCGGAAGCAACATCCTGCCGTCCGCCGGAGGGACCAGCATCTTGCCAGGAGGTCCAAGTCTTCCGGGAGTGTAGTAGGTAGCGGCGATAGATTATTAACCGCCGGAGAAGAAGCTGCTGACAAAGAAACTGCAAAGGCAGTAGAATAGAGGTTTGTTTTTTGTTACAACATGTATTTTTGTTTCTGCCGAATGATCATATGTTGTAATTGTCTCCACCCCATAGTTTTGGGAGAAATATAAGCTATATTTTATCATCTCTTGTTATTTGTCTGCCGGAGCAACTCTTTTTGAGCCGAGTTTTCTATTGTCGCGATATTTCTTTCTCCTGTCTTCTTCCTCTCTTTTAAATAGTTATCTTATGCAAGTTATGCCGGCGCGGTTTGCAGCTTTGGATTTTTGTTCCGGTGGGCCCCCTTTTTCCTTTTGGTGCATGGTTATCTATGGTTCTAAGCTGGGTCTTCCTGCAGCTTGTTGGTCAGTTTTGTTTTGATAATAATAAAATAATAAAAAAAGGTCATGTTAGCTTGCGGCACGTTGGCCGGATGCTGTTTTTTCAAGGCGTGATAGCCTGCGGCTCGTTGGCCGATGCTTTCTTTTTCTTTCAAGGCATGATAGCCTACGGCTCGTTGGCCGGTGCTTTCTTTTTCTTTCAAGGCATGATAGCCTGCGGCTCGTAGGCCGGTGCTTTCTTTTTCTTTCAAGGCATGATAGCCTGCGGCTCGTTGGCCGGTGCTTTCTTTTTCTTTCAAGGCATGATAGCCTGCGGCTCGTTGGCCGGTGCTTTCTTTTTCTTTCAAGGCATGATAGCCTGCGGCTCGTTGGCCGGTGCTTTTTTTTTCTTTCAAGGCATGATAGCCTGCGGCTCGTTGGCCGGTGCTTTCTTTTTCTTTCAAGGCATGATAGCCTGCGGCTCGTTGGCCGGTGCTTTCTTTTTCTTTCAAGGCATGATAGCCTGCGGCTCGTTGGCCGGTGCTTTTTTTTCTTTCAAGGCATGATAGCCTGCGGCTCGTTGGCCGGTGCTTTTTTCAAGGCATGATAGCCTGCGGCTCGTTGGCCGGTGCTTACTTTCAAGGCATGATAGCCTGCGGCTCGTTGGCCGGTGCTTACTTTCAAGGCATGATAGCCTGCGGCTCGTTGGCCGGTGCTTACTTTCAAGGTCTTTAGGCATGATAGCCTGCGGCTCGTTGGCCGGTGCTTACTTTCAAGGCATGATAGCCTGCGGCTCGTTGGCCGGTGCTTTCTTTCAAGGCATGATAGCCTGCGGCTCGTTGGCCGTGCTTACTTTTTCTTTCATATTCCAAAAATAATACTTTTTATTGATGAGTTATAAATTTTACACATAGAATTTTTTCAAACATTCTCCATGCCAAGAATGCGGCAACTCATATCCCTCAGCATTTTTTAAGCGATATGAAGCCCGTCCTGTCTTTTGGTGTATGATGTATGGTCCTTCCCATTGGGGCTCCAGCTTCTTGGGTTGCTTAACTTCCCGGAGGACTAATTCCCCTGGGGCAAAACTTCGTTCTTTCACCCTCCTGTTGAAATACCTTTCTACCTTAGATTTATCTTTTGCCATCCTTACTGCGGCGGCTGTCCTGGTTTCCTCAAGGAGATCAAGGTGATCCTGTACTCCCTGATTGTTGGTCTCTTCGTCATATGATTCCCATCTTATAGACGGCACCACAATCTCTGCCGGAATGACGGCTTCTAAACCATACGTCAATCTGTAAGGCGTCTCTCCTGTCGGTCCTCTTTCTGTTGTTCGGTACGACCATAGGACCTGGGGTAGCAATTCTGCCCACTTTCCTTTTTTCTCATCGAGTTTCCTTTTTATCGCCTTTACTATTTGGCCATTTGCATTCTCAACCTGCCCATTCGCCTGAGGATGGGACTGATGCAAATCTCAAGTCGATCTTCCATTCTTCACAAAATTCTCGGAAGCCTTCGCAATTGAACTGTGTTCCATTATCAGTTATTATGGCTTTTGGTATGCCAAACCTGCATACCACATATTTCCAAATGAATTCTTGTGACTTCTTAGCTGTGATGGAGATAGTAGGCATTGCTTCAATCCACTTTGTGAAGTAGTCGATAGCAACGTACATGAATTTGAACCTTCCTGGTGAAGCCTCCGGGAATGGACCCACGATGTCCAATCCCCACATAGCGAAGGGAATTGGGCATAGAACAGACTTTTGCTCAGCCGGAGGAGTGTGTATCTTATTTCCATGTTCTTGACACTTGCGACATCTTCGTATATATTCTTTGCAGTGCTCCATCATTTTCGGCCAGAAATATCCGAGTCTTAAGATTTTGTGAGTTGTGGTCCTTTCTCCCTGGTGATTTCCGCAGAGCCCATCATGTATCTCTCTTACCAACTCTGCCCCTTCAGCTATGGTGACACACTTCAGAGCAGGTCTTGCAAAAGATCGTCTATACAGCTGGTTATCCTCAATAAAGAATGATGCGGCCCGCCTCTTTACTATTCTGGCCTCCTTTTCTTCCTCCGGCAGTTTTCCATGCCGTATGTAATCTATAATCGGGGTCATCCAAGATTCTTCTTGATCATTTGTCTCTACCGCCAATACCTGAGCTCTTTCTATACTTGGGGAGGTTCTGACTTCCAGCCATATCTCATTGGGTACTCTTTCGGCCATACTTGCCAATTTGGCCAAGGCATCAGCTTCGACATTTTCTTCTCGTGGAAGATGTTTTAGCTCGCATTTTTGGAAATTTGCCTTTAGTTCCTGGACCTTGAGCAAGTACCTCCATAGTTTCTCTTCTTTAACCTCGTAGATGTTGTCACTTTGTCTCGTCACTAACATAGAGTCTGAATACACCTCTAACTCTGTTAAAAATAGGTTATACTTTCATAAGTGTTATCCCAGATAGATTTTTATAAGTATGGAAATAAACAGGGAAGATATCTATTCTATGAAACCTGTCGCCCCCAGGGCTGTGGCCACTTCCAAACCCTGGATAAGAGCTTCGTATTCGGCTTCATTATTAGTGACGTCAAAGTCCAGCCGGAAGGCATAATTCAAGCTTTGCCCATCCGGCGCCTGCACCACTATTCCAGCTCCTGCCCCACTTTTGCATCGAGCCCCATCAACCAAGATGACATATGGATTTGAGTTTGTTTCCTCTCTTTTGCGAAGCTTGTTTCTGTTATGAAGTCTGCTAAGGCCTGAGCTTTAATCGCCGTTCTGGGCATGAAGTGAATTTCATATTGTGTCAGCTCTACTGTCCAGCTTACCATCCGGCCGGAGGCATTCGGATTGTTCGCAATTTGCTTGAGCGGCCAATTGGTCCTGACAAAGATTCGGTGCGACTGGAAGTAGGGTCGTAGTTTTCTTGATGCCACTACCAGTGCAAACAAGACTTTCTCTATATTAGTGTACCGTCCTTCTGTCGGACTCAAGATTTTGCCTGTATAGTAAACTGGTATTTCCCTTTTCTCTTCCATGATTAAGACAGCTGCAACCGCCCAATCTGTTGCGGACAAGTAAAGGTATAGATCCTGTCCCGGAGCAGGTACACCTAATTTAGGCAAATCCCGGAGCATCTCCTTGATTTTTCCTCAAATCTTCTTACACTCTTTCCCCACTGGAATTTACTGTTCTTTCTTAGAATATGAAGAACGGGACTGATTTTTCCTGAGCTTAGAACAGAACCTACTTATGCTGTGAGTCTTCCGTTCAAGCTTGGACATCTTTGATATTTTTGTGGGAAAGGTCAAGAATTGCCTGACTCTTTTCCGGATCAACCTCAATACCTCGTTGCCCAACAATGAAGCCAAGAAACCTCCCTTTGGTTTACTCCACACACCCACTTCTCTGGATTGAGCTTAATTTGGTATTTATCCAGAGTGTCAAATGTTTCTTTCCAAATCCTTCATGTGTTTGTTCCTTTGACGGGCTTTCACAACTATGTCATCAACATAAGCTTCCACATTTCGGGCAATTTGTTGACAAATCTTTGTCAATCATTCGCTGTGAAAAGTGGCCCCCGCATTCTTTAGGCCGAAAGGCATTACCCTGTAACAGAATGTTCCAGCTGAAGTAATGAAGGAAGTTTTTTCTGAATCGTCCTCTTTCATTTTTATTTGATTATTGCCAGGAAACATCCAGAAAACTTAACACAGAACTCTGGGCAGTCGAGACTACCAATCTATCTTGATGGCAGGGGATAAAAATCCTTAGGACATGCCTTATTTAAATCTTAAAACACGCATTCTCCATTTTCCATTTGCTTTTTTTACCATAACAACATGCCAACCAGCGTGGATATGCAACCTCCCTGATGAATCCGGCTTTGAGGATTTTTGGACCTCGGTTCGTGCGGCCAAATCTCTTTCCTCCCCTATTACCCTTTCCTTTGCCTGACCGCCCGGATGTTTAGGGTCCACCCTGAGCTCATGCCGGATAACGCTTGGGTCTATACCAGGCATCTCGTCCGTGCTCCAAGCGAATGTTGCCCTTCTTTTTCCAGGAACCTCATTAAGTGAGTCTGCTCTCCACTGTCAACGCAGTTCCTATTTTAAAAAATTTAGAAGGGTCAGATTTTAAATGTACCTCTCTGGGTGATCTTGGGCTGTTCGACATTCTTCCTCTCCTTGATCCGGCCTTGAGGAGGAAGGTAACCTTCCCTTGAACTCCTTGTCTGATCCCACAGTTTTGACCACCTCCTCACTAGGAAGGTTGTCCATGATACGGACTTCACACATTCGGGCCATCTTTTGGCTTCCTCTTATCGTGACTACCTTCCCACTTGAGGTTAAGTACTTCATTTTTAAGTGATGGTGTGTTGTGGATGGCTTTGAAAGCATTGATCCCTGGCCTCCCGAGGTACATGTTTATATCCAGAAGACCTGGCACAATAAAAGCTGTGAGCCTCTCTGTTCTCCTCTCATCTCCTTGGCCCAGGGTCATTGTGAAGTCTATACTACCGGAAGATGTGGTAGAGACACCTCCCACAAATCCTCCTAGGACCGCCGAATAAGGCTTGATCTGGTCCTCAGGCACCTCCAGCTTCTTAACTGCTTCGGCTGATATGACATTTGCTCCGGCCCCCCACTATCGATTAGAATTCCCTCCATCATCCGATCGTTTACTTGTGCACGAATGACAAGTGGATCATTGTGTGGGTATAGGACTCCTCTTCATCTTCGTCGGAGAAGAAAATTGGAGGAAAGCCTTCTTTTTTGGCAACCTTCCTTTCTGGGAGTTCCTGATGCACTTGGTGAATGTGCCTTTTCCTTTCGTTAGGAGTTAGTGGTCCTACCTCCGAAAACAGCTGTGAGTTTTCTTAAAGAAAGTTTTGTTAGCCTCCTTTCTCTTTTCCTTTTTAGAAAAGAGGGGTTTTGCTGTAAACAGAATGCGGAGAAAATGTACGCTGTAAACAAAATGTGCAAAAATGAAGATTCTACTCTTTTATTTCGTAGCAGGATTTTTGACAACTCATTCTTATATGCTTGATTTTTAAGAAAACAGCCTATGACTATCCTTGCTTCCTGAGAAGTCCTTTTGTCTGAACCGAAAAGGGGAAGAACCTTTACTTTCCTTACAGACCTGTTATCATACCCCCGACTTGCCAGGGTTAAGCCTGGGATGAGCCTCTTCCTAGTGCCGCCCTTGCGATACATTCTGGGCGTTGCTCTGTTGACCGCCATACTGCCTTTGCATTCCGGCCTGTTGCTTTCCCTTCTTCTTATTCTCCTCAATGACTTGGAGCTCTTTGGCCAGGGTAGCACCGCTTACAGTCCGATGACTGCGATTTCCATGGAATTCACATAATGCAACCGGAATTTCTCCCTGCGGCGGCTTCCTTGGCGGAGGAAGGTAACCCTCTCTTACTGCAGCGGCATATTTCCCTGGGTCAATGTAGACAACAGTCTTTGCCCCCTGGTGCTGCGACCCCTGAGAGGAAGATCCGGCGGTTGACCTGCCATAATATGGCTTGTACCTTGACCCTCCTCTTCCGGCATTTCCCCCGAGTCCTCCTTCTTCTCTAGTACCCGCGGCTTTGAAGCTATCGGCCAGCTCTGTAGCCTTGTTCTCGGCTATCTCAGATTTCAAAAAATCATGGATCATTTCAGCTAATTCTCCATGAGTCTTCGGCGCCTTTGTCGCAATTTTCCAGCTAGCCGAGGCTGAGCCAGGCCATTCCCAAAGGCCTTAATCAAGATCTTTTCGTCTACATCATCGATTTCTCTGCAACCTTTTTGTGGAAGCGCTCTGCGTACTCCTTCACGGTTTCCCCTTTTCGCTGCTTAACGTCCATCAATTCTATTCTCCTTTTTAACTTTCTTACTAGCAGCGAAGTATTGCTGAAAATCTTTGGTCAATTGCTTGAAGCTCGTGATGGACTGCGGCGGTCTCGTGGAGATCCATCCCAATGCTCTCTTTGAAAGCGTTCCGGGGAACAGATTGCAGAGGCGAGGGAGCTAATCCCCTGAGTGTTCATGGCAAACATGAACTTTTTGATATGCTGGGCGGGATCTCCAGTCCCGTCATATTTCTCAATTGCCGGGGCGACAAAGTGCGGCGGGAGTTTTTCCTTCCTTATTCGCTCCGAAAAGGGGTATAAGCTCACATCTATCTGATCATCTTCCTCCATCTCTCCTTCGTCAACGATTGAATTGTGCTTTCTATCCTTGCTTTCCTCGCCATTGCTGCCTCTGGAATCTCTGTTTTTCAGTTGCTCAATGGCCTCCGTCATTTCGTCCCATTTTCTTTGATCTCCTCGTCCCTTTGCATTAGTTCCTGCTGCAAGGTCTCATTTCCTTCTATGATTTTTCGTCAATGGATCTGACTAACCCTTTAGCAGTCCTCGAGGTCCCTTTTGGAGATGGCTTCTGGCATCTCCGAACTCATTCCTTCCTCAGAGCGATTGTTCGACGCGATCGTTCTCTTCGTAACTTTCTTCAGTGCTTTCTTTGATCTCGGAGCCATCTCTCGTGTTTCGATCCTACAAAAAACGTCGTTAGTTACTTTAGGATTTCCACTATGAATCGCCGTAGATTACTTCCCTGCTTCTAGGTGGTCTCGTGGTTGCTTCTTGCTGTTCGTTTCCCACAGACGGCGCCAAATGAAACAGTGCACTAATCCTAATGCGACCAAGCTCGATCCCAATGCAACAGTACATCTATCCTAGTACGACTCGATCTAATCTTCTATCCTACCTTACCTGGTTTCAGACACAGAGTTTCGTGAAAGTAGAGAGGGAGAGAGAGAGCTTCTATTAGAATCGAATGCGAGTTTGATTGCCAAATATCACGTGTCTTATTTCATGGGGGTACACCCTTATTTATAGTTTTTTGGCCCTGGTCCCTTTGGTGCCAGCCTGTATTTTACATGTTTAAGTACAGTTCTACCCCCCTCTTTAGTATCTTTGACCGACCACAAGCGGCTGGTCAGGTGATGCTCTGTTTTGCTTAAATCCCATTTTCATCCGGCGCAGGCGGCCGGATGCTCTACAAGCTTCTAATCTCATCCGGCCAAAGCGGCCGGATGCTCTATAAGCCTCTAATCTTATCCGGCCAAAGCGGCCGGATGCTTTATGTTTCCTACTTTGGTCCGGCGCCACTTCTTCCCTTCTCAATTACCATACCAGCAAAGGTGTTGAGCCCCCTGGGGGCCACCCTTTCTTCTTTTCCTGTTTCAGGTACAAGTACTGAAAGCCGATCGAGAGTAGGACGGGGTAGTTGTTTGTTTGTGGTAGTCATGAGAATTGTGTATGTATGGTAGGTGTAGTAAGACCGAAATGTATCGGCGTTAGTTAGTAAATACTCGGTACAGTTGTAATGTAAGTGTATGATGAATGTTGGACATGGAACGGGATTTATGTTTAGATGCTCGGGAGTTTAGTCCATCAGACCGGTACGATGTATGTATGTTAGCCTTGTTAGCCACGTGGGTGGCTAACGGCGTGTAACACCAAGGAGTTAGGTTATGTTGTGAGTTATGATTTCCGCTGCAAAGTATTGTTTAAGTATGTTGTTGTAGTTGGTGTTACAGAAAGGATCACACAAATCAGAAAAACTGAGTAAATTCCACCTCAAACTGTAAAATACATTTTAGAACACATTTTCCTTTAACAATCAGATGAGAAGGTTTATTGAATAGCTGATGAATTTCCAGAAAACATGTCAATACTGAAACCGCAGTAGGGAGCTTTCAACAGGAAGTAATAGCCACAATTCCGAACAAGGGGTCACCTATGGGACCCCAAACAACAATTACAGAACAGTCACCTATGGGACCGTCAAACAACCACCTCACCCTATGTCCTTAAGTGTGCACACCCCCTATGAAACAGCAGTAACATAGAGTAGATCATAGAGCTTAACTGCAACAATGTTTGCAGCGCAAATAATAAACAATTATGGGGAGCACCTATGGGCTCCCAAACAATAGAATACAACCTGCAAAAGACTCCCAAAACCATAACTGAAATACCACAATCTCAATCCAAATCCTCAATTCCAAAACGTGCGAAATAATCGCAAATCCTCAAGCCACAACCGAGATAAAAGCACAACGAACCCTTTACCAATATTTTACAAAACCACAGTCAAAACCATTGAGCATAGAATTTACCTGGAACAACCAAATCCCTCAAGAGCCCAATTGCTCTGGACTATTGATAGCACTCGTCGATGAAATCTGCGTCTAGGTAATCAAAATTAGCAATCAGAATTCATCGAACAACGAGTAGATAACTAAACAACTAAGTAGAATACATTACCCGACGATCTATCAACTGGACACCAGGGAATAATCAGACTTGACAGAACTAGCGAGAATGCACCAAGGGTTTGAAGAGAAAGAGCGTGAAAACAAAGGGCAGAGTGTAAACACAAGAACGGCGTATTGAGGATGGGGAATAGTGAAGAGAAATCAACCCTTAAATAGAATTATTTGCATAATAAAAAGAGAATAAACCAGTTAAAGATTTACGCAAAAAGGAAATACAAATAATATAATTAAGAAAGAGTTCTAACTCCTGGAATTTAAATATCTCTAAAGGATAAAACTCGATAAATTAGGGAGATCAGTAAAAGAAGATTGATGAAGAAATTCAGGAAATGATAAATTAGAACGAGTAACAATATCAAGGGTCAATCAATAACATTTATTTGAAAGGAGATAATTTAGAAAAGAATAGATATGTTGTAAATTATTTTAAAGGTTTAACAAAGGAAAAGAACAACCCGTTAAAAGATAAAAGATAATACCACTAATATAATTACTGAGAGAAGAATAAGGAGAGATAACAAACTAATATTTTTGAGGAGTCAAATGGAATTCGAACTCTGAATACTTAAAATAAGTTGGAAAGAATATTCTGGAATAGTACTACGGAATTTAAATAACTTAGGGAAATCAGGAGAGGGAAAAATAATACTATATCATATAGCATTCGAAATATAATTAAATCCATTAAGGTAAAACGTTACCAATATCCAGAAACACTTAAAAGAGAAAGATTAATTCCTAGGCCACCTCAACTAACCTCAGACATGTCATTCATACCATATACTATATTATTCCTAGCTTGGAGTTTCCTGGGTATTTCAAGTTTAGTTTCCCTTATAGATCATGTCAAACAGGGCAAGGAAAATAAGTTCTCACCACAGTCTAACATCGCATATCTTTAGAGACGACGTTAAGGTGAATTATTTAGTCGCCCTTATAGTTTTTCATGGAAAGTTTTGATCTTTCAGGGCAACAAAAGTTACCCTCATAGAACAAATATGTTGTAGTGATGATAACTTGATGAGGATGATTGATGTAGATTAGCATCACAAGGAAGCAACCGCGCTCGCGGTCAAGTTATGTGATTTATTCGTAAAAACATTGTAAGTTATTGGGGGGTTCTATATGGTGAATAAAAGGTGATTAAAGGGTTATATATTGAATGGTTAGAAATCTAAAAGGATAGAAAAGAAATGAAAAATTATTAGTTTTTTAAATAAATTATTAATAATTAATGTTTTATATAATCTGATACGGGTTTTATGATGAATAAAAAAACAGATGTGATATGATATATATTAAAATGATTATCAATCTGAAAGGGTAGAAAAAATGAAAAAATATTATTTTTTAAATAATGTATTATTAATTAATGTTTCATATAGTTGGGTATGGCCCACGGGTTCTATATGATGAATAAAAAGGAAGATAAGAGGGATATTTACCTTGAATGAAAGAGGAGATGTCTAGCTCCAAGAACATGTGATTTCCTTCTCAAATGAGATATACCCATGAAAATGAAATTCTTCCTTTTTGAATTTCGAAAAGAGAGGGAGATAGGTCTTGGCGAGAGGAGCAAGAATCTATGCTCGGTTTTTAATTCGGAGCTTGGAGGAAGCTTGTACAAGGAAAGAAAATGGCAAAAGCCATTGGAGGCTGCTTCAAGAAATCGTCCAGAGAGGGGAGAAGAGAGCTGACGGCTGGGGAAGAAGAAAAAGGAAGAGAGGAGAAGAGGGAAAAGAGGGAGGAGAGATAGACTCCTTTACTTTTCTACTTTTTCCCCTTTTTCCATTTCTTTCTTTTCCTTTTCTTTCTTTTCTAGTAAAGTATGGGTGGTATGAGAGGGTACAAAACCGGTCCCCTGTAGCTATATAAGCTGGGGCGTTTTTCGTCTTTTACAGAAAACACTTGTTATTTTGCCCGGTTCGGCATTCACTCACCGGGCCTTTTTTTGGATTTTTCCGTTTCTTTATTTTTAATGGTCCTTAAGCTTCCATTAATACTTAATTATAGTTATAATAACTATAATTTTTACGGGTCTATTTGACCACTTAAAGTCACGGTTTCAGGTTTTCTCGAAATACGTGCTTTAAAACTCTGTTAGCGTTTTAAACCATTATTTGGATCCGTTTTCTTCGGGAATCATTCCCGTATACTAATTAGACCTAACTAAGCCTTAGGAATCCATCTCAGTCCCTAACCTAGGTCTTATACCTCCTATACTCATTTAATGCGCGTTTAGCGTTTTCACATTTTTCGCGTTTTCTCTTTTCTTTTGGTTTTATCTCTTTACCAATTCTCTTTAGGCACCATTAGGCCTTTAATAATCATATTATAATAATTTAATCACCACTTTTAAGTCCGGGGTATTAAACAACTTCTTCTTTTTTCAGTAGTGTTGCATGATTTCAAGGGTTCTAATTTGTTTTACTTGTTTTCTATGCGTTGTCATAGACCATATTCTTCTGCTTATGTGGAATGATATTAAGTCCTTACAGTTGCTTCTTTTTGAACCAAGTGTTTTTTTAGACTATGGTTGTTGTCATTTTTTTGATGGACATTTGTTTTAATTTGTTTTGTTCAGAAGCGTGATGATGCTCTTCAGTTCATGAAGTAGCTCCATCCAGATCTTGGAATTGGTACCTTTGAAGCATTCCTTACTGTTATCTACTCTTTGTATCTTGTATGACTCTACTTCTTTTGGGGTGATGACATGCATTCTCTGGAGTTCTAATGGCTGCTTTATGATCAATCACTACAAACTTCCTGAGAAGTCTATGGTATGGATTAGAACTCCCCTATGATCAATCATTGCAGACTTCTTAAGAAGCCTTATGGTGCAGATTGTCGAATTTCATCACACTGCATCAGCTTATGAATAATTTGGCAGCTGTGAGTGTTCAGGATAACCATTATGTATTGTCAAGTTGTTAGATTGTCCATCCAAATTCAATAATACAGATGTAAAAGCTAACTCTCTTTTATCGTTCCTAGGAATATATGTACTACCATTGGTGTGACTTGTAATTGATATTTCTTATTACTTCAAAAAAAAAGTAATTGAATTTTCCGCCTGTTGAAACCTTACGTAGTTTTCAATTAATTGTTATTTTTTTCCAAAAATAAATCTATAAGGTAACAAAAATCACCCCGATAAACATTCAAAGAGGGCGACTAAATTGTCTTGTCACCATTGATAGCAATTAAAGAGGGCGACTAATGTAGCTCGTCCTCATAGATAGCAATCAAAGGAGGCGACTAATCGCGTCGTCACCATAGAATGCAATCAGTTGGTACTGAGACAAAGACCAAAGAAGGCACTGTTAAGTGTCGTTTTCTTTGATTTCAATCAAAGGGGGCGAGTAACAGAGCTTGCCTTGAGCACATACAATCGGGGCGACTCTCTTGTTTTGCCCCTGTTGATAATTTGCTTCCTTTACTTGGGGTCAAAGAAGGCGAGTTTAGTTGCCCTTATAGATCATGTCAAACAGGGCAAGGGAAATAAGTTCTCACGAGAGTCTAACATGGCATATCTTAGTGATGACGTTAAGGTGAATTATTTAGTCGCCCTTATAGTTTTTCATGGAAAGTTTTGATCTTTCAGGGCAACAAAAGTTACCCTCATAGATCAAATATGTTGTAGTGATGATAACTTGATGATCGGATGATTGATGTAGATTAGCATCAGAAGGAAGCAACTGCGCTCGCGGTCAAGTTATGTGATTATATTCGTAAAAGCATTGTAAGTTATTGGGGGGTTCATATGGTGAATAAAAGGTGATGAAAGGGTTATATATTGAATGGTTAGAAATCAAAATAAAAGGATAGAAAAAAAATGAAAATTTAGTTTTTTAAATAAATTATTAATTAATTTTTATAATGGTTTTATATGATGAATAAAAAAGCAGATGTGATATGATATATATTAAAATGATTATCTATCTGAAAGGGTAGAAAAAATGAAATTTTTTTTTAAATAAAGTATTTAATTAATGTTTCATATAGTTGGGTATGGCCCACGGGTTCTATATGATGAATAAAAAGGAAGATAAGAGGGATATATTAAAATTAAGAATAAAAAAAGGTAAAAAATATTAATAATTTTTAAATAAATTATTAATAAAAAAATTTTATATAATTTAAGCTTAATGCAAGAAAACCGACTAAAAAATGGGTATGATAAACCGAAACAAAATATCAGTATAGTAAACCAATTTTTCAATTGGGACACACCCCTAGTATTATTGATATTGTTAAACTGGTACGGTGGGAGTCATGCAGCTAAATAGAAACTTAACCAACATATATGCAAAACAAAAGGAGCATACCATTCATGCGCATTGAGATATTTCCAAGACGCATATAGCTAACTTAACGTAAATACTACCATCAACTATCTTCATCACAAAGTGCTTACACCAACAAACTTCGATCATTGCTACTTATTCGTCATATATAAATACCCATAGATTTGCAACCCAGAAAAGCACATCGAAAGATTCATTATTAATTTGATCAAAATGGCATTGTCATCAAAACCCCCGCAATACCTGACAATCTTTCCATCAATTTCATTCATCTTCTTCCTCACACTACCATGTTTATCTTCATCCGCAAGTGTACTAACCACCACCGCCGCCGCCAATTCAGTCATCCAGAAGACAGGGAACATAACCACTACCGTTGGTGGTGGGAATAATACCGTCGTTCAAAACACCACTACTGCGAAAAGTTACATCTGTCCAATTTGTGGCGCTGAGTTTAAGTCAGCGCATGAATTAGCAATCGTCATGATCAGTGACCATATGTCCAACGGAATCCTCCAACTCACACCAATGAACAAAGACGATGACAACACCACCACCGAACTCCACGTCGTCCTTACCTTCAACACTACCGTCGTACCCAACAAACCAAAAACCGACGACTACGGACTCAACAAATGGGCCGTCAAGAAATGCCAAGGTTGGTGGTGGTGGAAACACACAACGGCTGCGACGACTGCTGCGATGACTGTGACAGTGGAAGTGGAACCATCACAATCCCTATCCCACGATTCCCACCTGTCAATATCCCTACTATCAACATCCCCGGCATCAGCATCGGCGGCGGCGGGGGAGGAGGATGTGATAGTGGGGATTGCGAACCATGTGATGATGATGATTGTCATCACCACCACACCCACACCCACATCATCATCATCACCCTCAGCCGTGCAGGGATTGCAATGTCCCACCTCCACCATGTCATAAAGATTGTGATGATTGTAGCGATGATGACTGTGGTTGTCAAATGCCACAACAACAGCGTTTCACTGAACCGATGACCAAAGCTAACACCACCACCACCACGCCACGCTGAAGAAAAACGGTGGAGTTGAGTAATCTATACTACGTTACATAATTAAGTTAAGTGTGGAAATAAGTGCATCATCAGACAGTGATGATCACAGCAAGTAACAGCGCCGGGGGCATAATTAAGATTATAATACTATGTATTAATTGAGCACTGATGATGTAAGTATGTGGCTTTATCATATCATACGTATATGCTCATTAATTTGAATATCGATCACTGGGTCTCCTCCAGATTAATAAATAAAATCAGATGCAACATTAAATAAATAAAATCACTACTTTATGTACAGTCAGTCTTACGCGTGACCCAAATTAATTTCCGTAACAGTGAGGACCAGATGATTTACGTATCACGGTTTGCTACCATGTCCTTACTCTAGCTCCATATCGGTTTTTTAAGGATGGAGGGTGGTAAGCTCCGGCGGTGGTCTCGGTGTTTAATGTAAATGAAAATATTGAGAACAAGCTGGTGAACATTACCGTGCGCGGGAGGTTAACAACGACATCACCACCCTTGTTAACTATTCATACTTCCTAATTCAATTGGGGTGGAAGTGCACTTCAGACATATTGCAAACTAAATTTATAAATAATCTCAATAACACTTATTCCAAAATAATTAGAGTCGGCTACATATAAGAAGTTGGGACAAACTTGTAGATTAAAAAGAATTAAATAAATAACAATAGGAGGAGTTGTCAACGTATAGTGAACATCTTAAAATAATATTTAGTGAAAATACCACTAAAACAAGAGTAAAAGAAATGTGATGATATTTTGAAAATAGTGAGAAATGCATGACAAAAGTTAGTAAAATACTTCCATTTTTTCTCATTTACAACATGTTATCACCACGTTGCCAAAAAAAAAAATTATTACTCACCAATCCATCCCTCTGTCGGCCCCGTCATCAACTCCAAAGGACGATCATAATGAATGCCGATACAGAGCGATGTTCAAAAAAACAAAAAGGCTGGCTGAAGGACCGACTAAGACCAAAAATGCAGCGGCTGATGGGTGATGACAAGACCAAATAGGTGGCTACCAAGAGCATGAAGAAGGTCAAGGACGGTGCATCCGCTAGCATGGGCTGGGTCAAAGACAAGTGTGGTAATTAAGAACACGTAGAACCGTCGTTGCTGTCCAAGCAATTTGTAACCGACAGACAGACACAGCCATTTAGAATGCTGGGTTTGGAAGTAGTCTTCATTTAGAGAAGAAGCCTTTATTGAGAAAACAAAGACATCACCACCGCACCGTGTAATTTCACCTATATCGACATGGAAGAAGAACGCAACAACATCGTCATTGTCGAGCTTTGCCAACAAAAAAAATGAAAAAACTGCCATCGTATGTTGTGCGATGGCATATAATTTTAAACCTGCATCGGTGTAGTTCTTCTGTCATGGTTCTTGCTCCACCAGCCACTAGTGGAAAAAACGTTTTATAACACGGCTTAAAAAGGGCTTTATAACACTGCTAAAGGCCGTGTTATATGCGGCCGTCATATATAATTTGCACTTTATAACACGGCTTTTTGTGATCATAGCCGTGATATAAAGTCTCTAAATCCCGCCAAAATAAGGGGTTTTATAACACAGCTGAGTTCGTAGCCGTGTTATAAAACCTGGTTTTATAATACGGTTGTGAGCATAGCCGTGTTATAAAGTTGCTTGAACCCGCCAAAAACATAGGGTTTTATACCACGGCTACTCTCTCAGCCGTGTTATAAAAGCTTATTTTATAACACGGCTACAAAAACAGCCGTGTTATAAAGCCCCTTGACAACACTTTATAACACGCCTAATGCATAGCCATGTTATAAAGCTGTAGTTTTTTTTTTTATAAATTTTCTTGTTTTTGCTATTTTCCCTATTATATACGCATTTGACAGATCAATGCCTCTTATATTCACTTGTGACATCCAAATGTCATATCACAACAACTAAATGAGCCACAAAGTCAAATGTCTTATAATTTTCAAACAACAATACCATATACATGTATTTACAAAAGTTTATTCAAAAACCCATTTCAACTATCTACACTCATACACATATCATAAGAAACTACAAGTCTCAAGAAACTGCATTAGAGAAATAAAATTCCTACAAGTGCTAGAGTAAAAGTAATGTCAAGTCTTCTCTTACAAAATCTAGTTGTTTCTTCATGTAAGTACGTGGTTTGTTGTCAAAAACCCAAATAGCTAAGTGCTTTTACCATCTTCATTCCACATTCAAGCTCAGACATTCAAGTAGTATTCTCAACTTCGGTTCTTCAGCAAGAAGTGCACCAACCATTACACGTGTTTGAAGTAGGGAGTCCCGGTAGTCCTATCCAAGGTCTAGCTCCTTAATCCCGAGCAGTTCCTCGTTCCTCAAGAAATACTACATGCCATGGAACACAGACAAAGAGATACACGATTAATTAGTAATGAAATGTAAGAGGGTTGGGGTGTGTGCAATGCGATCATACGGCCCGACTGGCTGGATTTCCAAACTCATATCAAAGTGCAAGAAGCTAATGCAGAAGTATCAAGCCCAAAGCTCATCAGTATAGGCATTTCATACAATACAAAATCACGCTCCAAATCGACTAGAGGAGGTCCAATATAGGATGGAAAGAGGTTGAGAATGAGGTTGAGAAAGATTAAGAAGGAGATAAACCTAACCAACTATTAAAACTACAACCATATATAAGTCAATCAAACAAGCATTTTACAAAACAAAAGGGCTGTAGCATTAAAAAATACCTTGATGAGCTCCAAGAGTGTACTGAGTAATTAAGACCATTACAAAATCTTGTTCCTTCTACACGCAGTTCCAAATCTGTAAAAGCAGTATAAGACACATTACAAAAGCACTTAAAAGCTTTTATTAACATTGTTGAGTGAACTATCCTTTCTAGGTTTAATGAAACAATAGCAGCAGCAATTCAGAAGCATAGATGGAAAAAATGCAAGTTTAGGAGCTATTTCAAATTGCAAAAACATATAATATTCCTCTCTTAGAACAGTTCATACGAAACACTTAATGACCAATGTATTGTAAAATTCAGGCCAAAACTGTCCATAAACAACAACTCACATCAGGTTGATTAATCAACCAAATTATGCACTTTTTATCAGCCAAGTGTAGTGGAAAATGAGAGTTTAAAACTGCTGTAGCATGGATTGAGAATGCAGAAGTACAATGCTCAAAATGAGGCACTTAATCAGCAGCAAACCGATAAATGATAAGCATTATTCAGAGGCTTAAAGCTGCTGCATCAAGAACGATTAAAGCAGTAAAAATATAAGCAAATAAAGTTTGCAATATATCATGTTTTCAGCTCATAAACAGAACATAAATAGGTTAAGAAGCCAAGAAAAATCAGATTCAAACATGCTCTATATATAGACTTATGAATAAAGGCAAACAGCTGAAGCAGCATAACCATAATCCATAGCTGAAAAAGTTTTGAAACAAGTGCTATTATAGAGGATAAATTCAGGAAAAGATGTACATTATTATTCCTCAGAAACAACGCACAGTCAGGGCATGAAAGCCAGGCAAAATCCAGATTTAAAAGATGCATGTATTACCTTCTAAAGTATAGTTAGATTTTCATTTGAGTTAACATGGTAGATTAACTAAATTAAAACCTAGCAAACTAATACAACACACTAATCACCAACACACAAAGAATAGAAAGAAGATAAGTTCAAGTATATTACCAGTTCTGGAAGAAAAGAAAGAAGACCAGCGCATCTCTATAGATTTATCTCTACAGCGGGATGCAGCAGCAGTTCCATAGATTTATCTCTACAATGGTGCAAAAAGAAGAAGAAAATAACTAACAGAATACACAATAGAGAAAATGGGATAGCTTTAACTGTATCACAAAACTCTTAGGTTCAATTTTTTTCTTAGTCTAAATTTGGAAAGTCGTAAGCAAGCTGCTGAGCACGAGAATGAAGTTTCATTATCTTCTTTATAGTAAGACAACCTCTTTATTGAAGAAAACATGAGAAAATGATGCTGTAACACCCCAACCCGAAATTCAATAACCTGTACGGCGATCACTCCCAAATAATCATAAACTGCAGCGGAATATAATACAATAACCGGGCGGTATTACAATGCCGTTGGCCACCCTTGTGACAACAAGGCTAAATCCAAATACAATCTCCAAAAGTCACGGTCTGAATACGAATACAATCCGAGATACTAGGAATCAAACTCAAAGGTACAATACTTAAGTAAAACAAATATCTAGAGGTAAACTCCCATGGCTTGAACTACCCCACCTACACTCGGTGTGGTAAACTCTTCAACTTCAGGTACCTGAAAAATGGGGGTGCCCCCAAAGGGGCTCAGCAAACAATGCTGGTATGGAAAACGCGCAGCCCATCGGCTACCGGGCCACGCCAACTACTTTGTCGAATACATGCAGTTCATTTTTATAAAGCTGTAAACAAGCATAGTATGATAATAACAAGTATCCATACAAGGACAACAATGTCACATAAAACAAGACTTCAGAAGGTCAAGTTAGATGAACTGTAATCTTTAATAGTTGCCGGGTCCACACAGTGGGACTGACAAATAAATAAGAGTATGTCAATATAATGAAGGTATAGTGACCTCGTTATAAAGAAAGGTGGGTAATTAGTCCCTTAGAAGATAACGTAGTTAACTCCTGTACTTAAAGATGTGGGAATCGAACCCTCGAGAGGAATAGAGTCTTCCTCTCAACTTGAACTGTTCCGGTACACAGCCGGTGATTGACATGATGCACCCAAAACGCTCCCGTCGCGACGTAAATTGAATAGGAGACGACCTGAGACAAGTACAACTCCTGTAGCATGCATGGCCAGATCCAACTGGGCTCCTCGTTCTCGTAGTATAGAATTGTTAAGTGTCACACAAGGACGTTAATCAAGAACACAATGTGTATTGTCGATTATCACGTTTAGGATAACGACGTTTGTTATAAAGTGAGGTTAGTGAGAAGCTTGTGTACAAGCCCTCGGTGTAATAAAACGCAGGTGTTTAATCCACTGGTAATGTAGTGTGGTATGCGTGGGACATACACGTCGTAGTTAGAATCATTCACGCATATAAAATCACACAACAGTGTACAAGAGTAATACAACATTTTGACAATAATTATCTTGGTCGTTATTCAAACAACAGATAGCACACAAGCCGGTGTAATCCGGTAGCAAACAGGTTGCAAGAATCCCATACCGTTCACCGTAGACTGTACTTGTTTAGTTCCCGGTCAACGTCTGGTCAAACAAAGTCCTAGAATAGGATTAACTGAGAGGGTTAATTTATGTTACCCTTACATAATTTTATTGGGTCATTCAACAAATTCGTGCTTGTTATTTCATGTGAGGTTTATTGTTTTTAATTACCTCATGATTTAATGTATAACTTATTTGTAACACCCCTCCAAAGCCAATCGTGGTTATCGCAAATGCTAACACTTAACCATAAACATCGCAGCGGACATAACCTACCGGGACCTTGCCACGGTCAGATCAAAGAAATACTGTTCTTACCGTTATACACTACTTGACCATATCATACATTCCACCCATAAACGCTAACCAACCGAGTTTAAGTACCTAAGTCATAACATAACCTTACAACAGTTTTAAACATAAACAGACGGGCGCACAGGCGCAGCCCGTGTTCAAAATAACGAATCATCCTAGTCTAACCACCCCCACTCTCAGGGTGACTCCTCATCGGACGCTTACCTGCAAAATAAAAACAGCCCCCAAAGGGGGTCAGCACGAATGCTGGTACGTCCTCTCGTGGCCCCCAAGCTAACGGGGCTACGACGACTAATTGTCGATGGCATGAGAGTTGATTAGAAACACAATCATAATATGAAGTGCAATAAACAACAGTCCTCATTGAACAGAACAGTTCTCACACAATGAATGGCTTAATTGAATTCCCTTAGTAAGTGAGTTAGTCAATGAACTCCTCAAACCTCAATACCTTTTTGTCCTTAGCCCAAACTTAGATTGCTTCAGTCTTAGTCCTTAACTCAATCCTAAGAATACAAACCGTTCTTAATTTAGAAGCGGTTGTAACTTAACTTAATCTTAGGATTTAGGTGATCCTACCGCACCATCTAATGCCTCCTACCTTAGACGGGAGTCCAGTGTAGCTGGGCCGGCAACCGACCCTAGGCAACAAGTCCGAAGACAGTCCTTAAGCGGAGGGCGGACCTGATTCAGATACCGACCCCCTTTTTCCTTAGCATGCATGACCGGAGTCAGTCCCGGGTTCCTCACTTCCCACTTAAGTTCCAGTTAGTGACAACCTTACCAACCTTGTGTTAGCTAAACCTCAGCAGGTATTAACCAACTACAACCAACATACAATTCCTCTCCTTAACTCATTAGGCACAAACTTAGTTAGTAGCCAAACTCAAGTCTCGTGGGTTAGTGTAAAGAAACACACACAACGAGAGTAATATAAAGTCTGGTTGCATGCTTTATCTTGTATTAATCATAGCAGATAAACAGGTAGCACACAAGCCGAGGGACACCTCGTTAGCAAGCAGGTCACTAGAAAAACTGTACCGTTCACCGTCGGTGGTTGTTTGCTACTCTTCTTCCGGGTCCCAATTGACAAGTCCTAAATCATTCAATTTTAGGTTATTAGTTGCTTAACTCATCCCAACTTACTTATCTTACTTAACCACTAGTGTTTACCCACTAAAAATTACTAAGTCTTTATGGTTTAGTCTTAACCTCAAAAGCCACTTACTCGTCATTATTTTTAAGCCTGTTAAGCCCCTAATGACCTTTATATGTCATTGATTATGTCCTAACAATCTTATAGTACCATTACCAAACAAGTCCCAACCTTAAAACCCCATTTTCAACATTCTGTAGCTTTTTTTGAGGGGTCCGGGTTTGTGTCCGAGGTTGTAACCCGGACCAATACATCGCAAAAGTCTCTGGACAGTTTTAGGACTGGTCCGGGTTGAGTGCTGGGTTGCAAACCCGGACCATCCCACGGCTAAACTCTCTGGATAGTTTTTGGTGTGGTCCGGGTTTGTGTGCTAGTTTGCAAACCCGGACCTACACGCGACTAAACTCTCTGGATAGTTTTTGGTGTCGTCCGGGTTTGCGTGCTAGTTTGCAAACCCGGACCTACACTAAATGTGTTCAGAGTGACGTTTTTTTTTAACCTCTGTTCAACCTCAATTCTTATACAATCATTTCCTAACCTTCTCATAAGTACACTAGCAAGTTCTAACATCATTTTAACACCTTAAACTCCTCCTAATCCATCCCCAAACTTATTAAAACAACTACAAAAGATCACACCAACCCTTTTACTCAATTCTCACAACATCTACCAACACTTTTCTTACAAACCAACTCCTTAAGTCATTCTTCACATTTCTTCACAAGCTTATACTTTCTCATTGTTTAACAAAACGTATATAAGTCTCAATTCATCTCAAAAGGCTTTGGTGTATTCCAAAACACCCATTCAACATCTAAAACCTCTTAAGTTATACCCAAGTCCTTTTTATGCTCTAAAACACCTCTAACTCCTTGGTTTCTACCAAATTTTGACATGGCCTCTCTAGTATACTTTACATCCAAACACTTGTTTTTTTTACCAAAACTACACTACATCACAATATAGTGCGCAAACCTAAAATGCTTGGCACTTAGGCCCTTAAATGACAATAATCTTAACCACTGAATTTCCACATATATTAGCCTTCAACCTGCAAATACACACAACAAGGCTCCCGTTGAAATGAAATGCTTCTTGTAATTCACCTCAACATTGTTTAACTAACTCATTTCTCATTTGCTCTTTAGTCACAAGCTCACAACATAACAATATTCTTTCTCCTAAGTTTAATATCCATCTTTCATTGTAAATTCTAAACTAAACTTATTACTTATCCATATCCCACCCCTTAGTACGTTAAAACACCTTAAGGTAAGGAATTTACCTTGTTCTTTACAAGCTCACAAACTTTCCTCCTTAGCCTTTTCTCTTGAACAATCTCGGTCACCAACCAAGTTCTCCTTGCCAATGTTCTAAACAATTTCCAATGACTCCAATGAGCACTAAACAACACACTAACCTTAAGGAATAAAACCTAGGTTAAAATGTGTCTTAAGGTATAGAAATGAGTATTTTACCTTGAAGTCTTAAGGTAGGCTTGGATATGAATCAACAAGGACCTCCTGTATCCCATGGAGAGTAGAAAACAAGCTAGAACAAGGCATAAAAATGGAGTCCCATGAGTAGAGATTTTCGGTTATGTGATGAATATGGTGGAACTTGATTTTTCTTACATATTCTTTACCTTAAGAGAATGAGAAGCCAATGGAGTCTCCAAGCTTGAGTTTCCTCCTCTAATGGTGGTTTGGCTTGGCACCAAAATGAAGCTCTTGAAGTTTTGAAAAGAAGAAAGAAGAGCTTGAGCTAACTAAGAAGATTATGTACTTTTTTGGATTTGGAGCTAAAATGAGCAAGATGTAACCAAGGAAGGATGGAGCTTACATGGAGGTGTTCTTCAACGTGCTGGAGAAGAAGAGAAGCAGCTCAAAATCGGGGGAGCAGGATGAGAATGAATAAGTGAGGAGGGAGTAATCAATTAAGGCATTTGTTTATAAAAGCAAATAGTACCCCTTCCTTATTTCCCTCTCTTGTCTAACAAACTAACTGATTAATTTGGTGACTCATCCCCCTTAGAAAACCGGCCCCCATTAAGTAACAAGAGTTACTTGAGTCTTTATTTGCCAATTAATTCACTTATGTTACAAACTAGCTTATTTTAGTTACTATTCACAAACAAGGCATATTGTTGTGAAATTTGTTTCCCTTTGATTAAACTTCCTGATGTATACTAAGTAGTACACATATTAATTAAAGAGTAATAATGGACATTTAGCCATTAATAACCCATTTACCAGACAATTTCTCAAAAATGTGCTTTAAGAGTCCTTAAAGCACAATTTGTGTTTTAACTTATTTTTAAGCTTGGTTTTCTTTGGTTAATTGTTCTCCAAGTTTCTAAGGCATTAATTAACCTTATTATTCCTTATTTATCACCTAAACACCATATCTAAGTTTGGGGTATTTCAATCTACCCCCCTTAAAAGAACTTTGTCCCCAAAGTTCACATTATCTTAATCCTTCACGGTACTTAATTCTCTTAATCTTAACACAACATCTTATTTCACATTCCACACCTCAAGACTCAAAGGTCTTCCACAAATACCATACATAAGTATTATACATATTTCAAACTTACAACCAAAGTGTAATAACTTACACAACCATATCTTACACATACCACAAACGACAAACATGTTCGTTTCCTAACTCAAAAGCGAGGAAGCTCTACCCCCCTTAAAAGGGGTATGCCCCGTACCCTATACAGACGATCTAGTCGTAAACAACGAAGGGTACTTCGATCTCATCTTATCCTCTAATTCCCACGTGGCCTCTTCGACATCTTGGTTAGACCAGAGACCTTCACCAGTCGTACTGACTTATGGCGAGTGTCCCTAGTCTTGCTGTCCAAGATTCTCTGAGGAATCTCCACGGATCTCATATTCGGTTCCAACGTCAACCTCTCAGGTTCTAACACATGGGAGGGGTGGTGCATGTATTTCTTTAGCTGTGACATGAAAACATCATGCACTT
>JAIOTZ010001208.1:0-37392 GCA_023374045.1 Limonium bicolor | reverse complement strand
TCCCTCTTTTCTTTCTCCTTTCCCAGACGTTCTCCCCTTCCTCCAGCCTGGGACGATTTCTTCCCCCCTCATCCATGGCTTCTTCCCACTTCCCTTCCTTGCTCAAGCTTTGTTTAAGCTCTAAACTCAAAAATAACCACATATTTGAGATCCTCTCCTCACCCTCTATCATTCTCTCTTTTCAAAACTTGAAAATGATGAGTTTCATTTTCGTGGGTGTTGCCCATTTGAGGAGAAAAGCACATAATCTTGAAGCTTGAAGCTTCCTCTTTCACCCAAGGTAAAAATATCCAAAGAAAAATACATTTTTCTTCACTTCCTTGTGTTGGCCGATTTTGGCATGTGTTAATGCCTTGCTTCTCTTTGTTTTGAGCTACTCTCCAAGTCTCCAATGGTGGGTTGGAGCTCCTCCTTTGATTCTTGGCAAATCAATTCTAGGGTTTCCAAAGGTAATGTTCAAATTTAATGCCTTGAGCCCTCCTCTTGAATTCATGAGTTATTTTCATAGTTAGGAGAACTAATGAGTACTCCTTATATCCATTGGTATGTTGGTCTAGAGAATTGGGCTAGTGATTTGCCTTGACCGATTTTGGGTGAAGAAAAGAGGAGAAGAAGAGAAGAGTATTTAAAAGGAAACTTGAGAGAATCCAAGGTAAGAAACCAACCCTTAAGTATATTCTACATGTATTAGAATTTGGGAAGGGTTAATGAATAAATGAACCCCACTTGAGTTGAGGTAGCAATGTGCTTGTACAAAATAATGCAAGTGAGAAAACATTGTGAATTTAGTGTTTGATTAAGTGTTATGCATTTCATGAATTATGCATTGTATTGTATTTGGAGAATTGATGAGTATTGGTGAACTTGTATGTGCTGGTAGAACCCATGATGGGTTTGGTTAGTTTTAGGTTGAATAATGTGATGATATGAACTTTGGGAAATGTTAGAAAAATAGCCAAGTTATGGCAAAATTTGTGTAGAAACCTAAGTGGTTTAAGTGATGTTTTGTGTGGGGAATAACCTAGGGTTAGCTAGGTGTTGTTGGAGTTTGAATTGGGTAAATGATCACCCAAGTATATGAGAGGATGTTTGTGGTGAGATGTGCAAAAATCTGTAGCAAAAGAGATTGAGTTTTGATGATAATTGATGAGGATAAAGGTGTAGAGCTTATGGGGAGGTTATGGAAAATTTTGGATGGGAAATGAGTGTTGATGATGGTTAAATGGTTGGGGAGAATTAAGGAGTTTTTGGATGTCATTAAGATGTGTTTGAAGTGCCCAAATGAGGTTAGAACATATTAGGATATATGAGGAAAGGTTTGGAGTTGAAAGAACAAATTAAGAGAAAAATCTGTAGTGGACCGACCCAGGGTCCGACCCAGTTCTGGGTCGGTCGGACCACGTTAAGCCAGCCAGAAAGCTTCGGCAATGGACCGACCCAGAGAGTTTTGGGTCGGTCGGCTTAGCTTTGGGTCGGTCGGGCAAAATTTAACGAAGGAAAAAGTTTCGGCAATGGACCGACCCATAAGGATGGGTCGGTCGTGGGTCGGTCTAAGGTTGTTTTCTGAACCAGAAAGTTACTGGGACGGACCGACCCAGGGGTTGGGTCGGTCGGTGGGTCGGTCGACCCTTAACAAAAAAAAAAAAAAAGAAATTTTAATTTCTAAGAATGTTAATTGGTATTAAGGTGTGCCATTAATAGGGTAGTGATGATTGGGACCCTAAGAACTTAAGTAATTAAGTTAAGATTAAGTATAAACCTTAATGCTTAAAGTTAAGATTATAAGGTTGTTAAGGATAAATTAAGTAAGTTATAATGGTGATTGAGTGGTAAGAAGTTGTAATACAAATGTAAGTTATAAAACTATCGAACGGGGTTAATCATGGGCGCATTAGTCGTTAAATAATTATGTTACCCCGATATTAATAAAGATAGTTATAATGTTACCAGTTGTACAAAGATTTTCAAGGAACATGTGATGGCACATTAGAGAGCATCTTCGGTGAAAGGTATGATTTTCTCATGCCCCGTATGCTAACCGAGTTACTCTGATTTGTGTGTTTGTGTGCCGGCTTAATCAAGACTAAAGCATGAAAATAATCCCTTGTTTGATTATGAATGTCTTGTTGTATGTTGAATGAACTAACATACTTGTATGCCGGTGTGGTCTAACATAGTGTAAAGACCGACTCATAGTGAGTAACGATCGGCTAGAGATCCGTAGAACGGAACGAGGCGTATGATAACGAAAATATGCAAACACACACAAGCTATCGATTAAAGTATAACGATAACGCAAACATATGAACTCCCTAAAATGCGAGGAGATGTACGGGTTGAGTATATACCCGATAACGGTTAGAGAACCTTATTGAAACAATCCACGAAATAAATATGAGTGGAGAGATAAATGACCTCCATCGAGAGGATTGAAGTTAGTCCAACAATGTAAACATATAAGAAAGGTAAAAGAGACCTAAGGGACTATGTGACTCCCTTGAGATACGGTCGACCTCCTATAAGAGGGTTACCCGGTATAAGAATATAACCGAAAGTATGCGTATATGTATTGTAAAGGTAACTCTTAAAACCTAAGATTAACCAAACTTGAGTAATGTTCCCTAAGTCATTAGAAACATCGAGAATGATGCTTCTAGACTAATATACATGATATAATTATAACTCCGAGAGAGGAGTATATGGGAATGTGAGTAGTCCGAGAGTAGTCGGACCTAAGTAAAAGAGATAGGAACTAAGAGAGAGTTCCGTGAGCTAGTTGAACCTTCCCACCATGCTAGACCCAGAGTAGGGTCGAAACCGGGGAAGTAAGACTATGCTAGAGAGCCATGAGTTTTGGCTTAAGTATGTAAAGAGAGTAACAAGCGTGATGTAGGAGACCTGTAGTGTCTCGAGAATCTACAAGAGCTTGAGTATGAATAACCCAAGAGTGCGGGTGAGATAATGAGTATAAAACCCGAGAGAAAGGGGTGAGTATATGAATGTGTAACCCGAGAGAATGGGTAAGTGTAAGAATGAGTAGCCCAAGGGAATGGGTGTGTATACGAATAAGTAACCCGAGAGAGCGGGTGAGGCATCGAATAAGTAAACAAGGCATAGTGAGGAACAACTCTCAATGCCTAAGAGTAACCAGTTACCACTAACAACATTGTTATGTTAGTTAGGAATCGTGTTCCGTGATTGGATGTAGATTCCTTGTGTGATATACATATATATGTATTGCCATGATGCATGTTGTTTGATTAAAATGAACTCCATGTATATCCGACCCAAAGTAGTCGGCGTACCGCGGTTAGCACGCGGTATATGCGAATTTCATGCGCAGCGAAAGCTGACCCCCTAGGGGGAACGTTTTTAGTGTGCAGGTACTTGAAGCTGGCCACCGTTCGAGAGAGAGTAGGACGGGGACTGCTGTGAGCATGGGTAGTTAGATTGTAGTTACTTATGCATTTGAATGAGGTGTAAGTCCGAGTATGTTATCGGCAACCGTATATTGTAGACTCGGTTTAGTAAAGAAGTGAAATGATTATGGTGTTTGTATGAAGTACTCGGTTGTTCCAGTCCATCAGACCGTTACTGTTTGTGAGTCAGGCCTGGTTAGCCACGAGGGTGGCTAACGGCGTTGTATCACCCTCTGTTGTATTTGAATTCCGCTGCGAGCTTAATGGTAAATTGTAACAGTCTAAGAGTTAATGATGAGATTAGCAGTTGGGGTGTTACACTTCTAGTCGTTAATCCGGTTTAACTTCCTATGTCTTGTTAACTAATCTCAGCGCCGCATTTTGATTAGAAAACTACAAGGATTGCTTTAATAATTAGCTAGAATATTAAAGCGCATGAAGATTAGGAATTAAACTACTGTAATTATAATCAGAGAAAAGATTACAAAACAAATATAAGATCCGTTTGCTACCCCAATCCAGGGACTAAACTACCTATCAACATAACTCTAAAATAACAAAACAAAGGAAAACACATTGACAGTTTTAATAACTAAAAGAAGAAAACTCTGTTAGAATATCCCCACTCCGCTTTCTATCTCTGCATTAATCCTCTGTCAGAAGTGTGCGGTGTAACAATGATGGGATTGTTTGTGTGGAAAGAAGAAAGAGGAGGCCGAAGCTAGCCTCTCTCTCTGGTGCTGCAGCGGCGTGAATCCTCCCCTTGGTAACCCTAGTTCGACGACCTCTTATATACTGGACGTCTCCCTTCAATTTTATCTACTACCTCCCTCCAGTTTTGATTGTCTTGGTTTACTTTTTGACACGTTTTTCCACTTCAATATTAAACATATTAGATAAATTAATTTTAAAATGATTTTTTGTAATGTATAGTTTATCACCTAAGGAATCTACTACAATTTAGATTATAAAATTATATCATCTTATATGTTAACTTTGAAGTCACGACATGTCCAAATAGTACGGTCAAAAGGGACGAGGTTTAAACACTGTTGATATGATGCGGTCCATTTGGTGTGCCACGTCAATATCACTCTCCAGCATGATATTAGTTGCAAATGTGATGAAGTCACGTGAATGTTGTGCATGAATTCATCATAGGAGAATGATAAAATCATGACTTTATATTTGCAGCCCACCCTCAATATTGTACGTGAGTGAATTTCTTTATATGCAGTCAATATGCAGCCGTATACATGTATAACATGACTTTTCCTACATTTGATATATAAAATGTATCAGTTTATAATATAATATAAATCAAAGAAAAAACATATAATAAGTGGGAAATATGACATGAATAGTTATGAAAATAGGAAGAATTAAAGTCCTAAAAATAGATGTATTTCGCACTTATCACAAACACAAGAAAAACAAGTTGGCATACAAGCCGGTGTAACCCGGTAGGACACAGGTTGCAAGAAAACCATACCTGTCACCGAGGGTTCACTCTAACGTGCCATCACATGTTCCTCGAAAAATCTTTGAACAACTGGTAACATTATAATTATTTCCATTAACATCGGGGTAATATAATTGTTTAACGACTAATGCGCCCATAGTTAACCCCGTCATCCCATTATACTTAATTTTGCTCTTGTGATCTTAAGTTCACAACTCTCACATCCAACCTAACACTTGTTTACACTTTCTAAAGCCTTTACATGTCACCAAACAAGGCCTAAACATCATCTAAACCATTACGATTCAAACCCCATGTTCTAGGCATCTTAAAACACTTTCTAGGCCTTTTTAGGGTGGTCCAACCCCGCAAACGGAAGTCAAAATGGAGCTCAAACGAGCAAGTTATGGTCAAAACAGTACCATGTCCGAACTTGTGTCCGGACATCAACGTTCGGACACAAGTCGAGACTCAAAAGGTGAAACCGGACGAATGTCCGAACATATGTCCGAGATTCAAAGTTCGGACACAAGTCGAAGCAAAATCAAAGAAAGGAGAAGGGTGCGTCCGAACTTCTGTCCGGACTTACAAGTTCGGACACCATTCGAGACTTGTAAGTCGGACTCGTCCTCGCACCCCGTCCGAACATCAAAGCTCGGACGGAAGTTCGGACACAGCTTAAAACTCAGAAAATTTAAACGCAACAGGGCATGTCCGAACTTCCAAGTTCGGACGGAAGTTCGGACGCGCCAAAAAACTCAGTTAACAGAGGCGATTTCCATCTAGAAATACACTTCTAAAACCCACACTCTCTCCTTGTTTCACAAGTTACAAACACCAACTCTTTTTCTTGAAATTCCAAGTCACCAAGCATCGTTATGCTATAGATTTTGCACTCTCTTATCTCCATTACCCATCTACCATTACAAGGCTACCACTCCACTCTACTCAACACTAAACAACCCAATTGAACACCTAAGTTCTCTCATTCACCAAGCCATCATCAAACACTCATTTTCTAATAGAATTTCGCCATAACCTCCCCATAAACCTTACACATCCATTTTCACCAATACTCATCCTTTTCACTCCTAATCTAGCCACACCCTTTCAAGGGTCCTACCAGCACATAATAAATCCTCAAACTCCCATCAACAACAATATAATCACCATAATCTCAATAAACCACAATATAAACACAAACTCAAAACATTTGGCTCTTAAGGCCCACAATTCAACCATCAATTCACAAACCTCTCTAAAATCAACTAAGCACATTTCCGACATAGATTTCAATCCATAATTTGGGTTCATTAATTTGTTTACCCATCTCAAACTCTAAAACAATTAAGAACAAGGTTTAAGGTAGATTTCTTACTTTAATTCACAAGTCTCTCCTTAATTCTCCTCTTGCTCCTCATCTTCTCAAAATCGGTCAAGAGGGAATGGAGTTTCCAAACTCCATCCCAACATTCAAGAACACAAAAACATACTCAATTAATTACCAAAACCCTTAGAAAATCTCAATTCAATCAAAGGGCTTAGAACACAAAGTTAGGGTTTACCTTTTTGAAGCTTTTAAGAGGGGTTCTCACCCTTGAATCAAGAAGGGGACTATTCCACCATTGAAGGGTTAAATTTGGAGCTCAAAAACAAGGAGAAAGCAAAGTATCAAAATGGTGAAAAATCGGTTACACCAAAAGATGAAGGGAGAATGACTTTTTCTTGGAATTGTTTACCTTAGGAGGAAGAGGAGACTCCCAGCTCCACATTGATGCCATTTTCTCTTCAAATAGGGAAAAACCATGGAGGTCAACTTCATCCTTTTGGAATTTTAAAAAGAGGGTGTAGAGGAGGATGAGAGGAAGAAGGATATGTGATTATTTTTGTGATTGGAGCTTGTATGAAGCTAGAGCATGGAGAGAAAAAGGGAGGAGCCATGGGAGGAGCTCAAAACCGTTCAAACCAGAGAGAGGAGGAGAAAAATCGGTGGGAGGAAGAAGAGAGGAAAGAGAGGGGAAAAAGAAATAAAGGAGGAGAGAGAGGGAAAAGGGGTACTTGTACCCTTTTTGTTTTTCTTAGGCTCTTTTGACTTAATTAATTAGCTAACTAGTCAAGAGTGTGAGTGGGCTGTCTACATTAATAAAACCGGCCCACTAATGTATACACACTGGAGCGTTTTTCGTCTTTTACAGAAAACGCTCGTTTATTTACCCGGTTTAGCACTATTCACTAACCGGGACCGTTTTCCGGAATTTTCTTGTTTCTTTTATTTTAATGGTTATTAAACTCTCATTAATGTTAATTATAGTTACATAGTCAACTATAATTGTTACGGGGTCATTTAACTGTTTAAAGTCACGTTTTCGGGTTTTCTTGAAAAACGCGCTTTAAGACTCCGTTAGCGTTTTAACGCATTATTTAGATCCGTTTTCTCCGGGAATTTTTCCCACATGTTCTTAGTGTGTAATTAAGGTATAAAAATATATTTATAACCCTAATGAAGGTTATACACCTCCTAAAATAATTAAATACGCGTTTTCACGTTTTGTGACTTTTACGCATTTCCTTTTTCTTTTTGGTTTTTTATTTCTTCACCAATGATCTTAAGGACTCAATTAGCCTTATAAAATCGTAATTACACAATTAATTAACACATTAAGGTTTGGGTTATTTCAATGCACATTAGATAATCGGTTCTTATCTTTTAACAATGATTCATCACCGATTAAATGCTCACTAGCTCCAGAATCTATAAGCCAACGATGATTAATGCATCTATTGTGATTAGAGTAGATAGTACCTGCAAAATTGGAGCCATCTCTGCCACTGAGAGCATTATTGCTTGAAGCTCCTTTCTCAGGCAACCTTCCTGTCTGTTCAAGTAAATCGCAGAGTCTATTTAACTTGTCAAAGTTTAAACTGGAAAACCTTTTGTTACCTTCCACCTTATGCTCGACGGTATTGACAGCGATGGTGTTTCTCAAACCTTTCCACCAGTCGGGTAGCCCAAAAGTTCGAATCATCCACTCTTTAGATGGCCGGTCTTGCCACAGTGGTTGCAGACGTCGGTGTTTTTCTTACTGGTGGTGCCCTTGTCCCGTTTAGGTTTTCCTTTTTCACGGCGATTTTGCTCAGATCTGGTGGCGTTGTTTGCGAAAGAAACATCAGAGGCTCCCTTTGCTGCTTGGCCGTTGATTCGCTGCCTTTCCTCTTGGAGAATCACGACGTAGGTTGAATCAAGGCTTGGAAGGGGTTTCTTCATCAGAAGATTTCCCCGGATGTTCACAAATTCATCGCACAATCCTAGAAGAAATTGGAACAGTTTATGATTCTTGTTATGTTTGGCAATCTTATCGCCATAACCACAAACGCAAGAGGTTATATTTGTCATACCAGAGATACCGTCCCATATAGCAGTCAATCTGGTGAAGTATTCCGTAACCGATGACTCTCCCTGCTCAATCTTAGATAGATCGCGATTCAGTTCAAAAAGTCGCGTACCGTCCAATTGATCAAACCTGAAGAGGAGCCGCTTCCACATGTCGTACGCGGTGGTGCACGAGACAAGACTGTCGCCGATTGTGGTGTCGACTGAAGCAAGAAGCCATGACCGAACTAATCCGTTACACCTGTCCCAGGTGTCTCGGCGGCTTTTGGCAACTTTGGATCTCTTCAAGGTACCGTCTATCAATTTAATTTTGTTTTTAGCTAATAGACATATTTGTACCTTCTTCTTCCAGTTTTGAAATCCCTTGCCGTCAAACCTAGTCACCGTAAGTTATACTCCTGGTGTTTCCGAGTTCAACACGATCAAAGGATCAGGATCTATGCGTCTCTTATTTCTCCTTTTGGTTCTTTCATCCTCTGATTCTGAGAAATCCTCTTCCTCCTCTTCTGTAACATCGTCTTCCCCTTCACTTGAGTTAGGTTGAGATGACATTGCTATGGCGGAATTCACAGGAAAACGTTACTGCTCTGATACCATGTTTGAGGAGCGAAGAGAAACGAAATCGAGAATCTGGAAAGAGATTAGTATGATTATTGATGATCAAAGATACAACCTGACAAGGGTATATATACACCGCAAAGAACCGTTGCTTAAACGGGCATATGAAGAGAACTAAGCGTAATAAGTAATTGAAATACCCCTAAATTAATTTAGATTAATTTAGGGGATTTCTTTTATTAAATCCTAAATAATACAATTAAAACTAAATTATTATATGGTATTATGAATTTAATAATAGGATTTATAAGTTAATAAAGCTTGGAAAAATTTCTAGACACTCCAATTATATTATAAGGATTTTAGAATTAATTGGGGCATTGATTTCAATCATAAAAGTCAATATAAAATCAAAGAAGCCTTAGAGCTCCTTAGGCCTTGCTAGGGTTGACTTTTTGAGAATGGTCAAACCAGCCCATGAAACCTATACCAATAAAAAGGTTATGAAAAACCAAGAAGATTGATAATAAGAACGTTAAAAACGGATCATCCTAGCCAAAGTTATGATATAATGAAGTTTAGAGCCAAATTTTTGAAAGTTGTTGACGTGGCAAGGCTTTCTGACTCAGCCACGTGTGCCTCGGGAGTAGTGCCACGCCAGTTAGCCGGAAATCCAGAAATTTGGCTAAGTATTCTCAGCCACCTCCTGATCGTTGCCCTATCTTGTGACCTCAATATCTCCGCCGTCTCTGGATATTTTTTAATGTCGTCTTCTTTATTCTCTTCTCCTATAAACCCTCTTTCAACCATTGCTCACACTTAACCTAATTCCTTCTACATCCGCCGCAAAGTCGATCTGAATTTGCCTCCCCGAAAATCTACAAGCCAGATTTTCTAGAAAACCGATCCGGTAAGGTAACTTCGTCTAATCATATCTCCTTCATCTATCAATGAAAATTTGAGTTCTATATCTCATTTTGTAGATCTTTAATCCCTCTCCAACTTTCCTTTTTACACCCAAGGCTGATTCTCAATCGTGTGGAAGATAGAAACGTCTAAAGTTCCCAACTCGACCATGTCGGGTTTTTGCCTATAATTTTTCTAGAACCGACTAGGTAAACTCAGATCTTGTAAGATCTATAACTTTCTCCCTAGTTCTTTGTTTTCAATGATTCTTCCACCAATGTTTAGAGTTACATACCTAGTTTAAAATTTGGTAGGTTTCGTGGATCAAATCCTTCTCAGTTAGCACGAGTTGATCCGCGAAGTTGCCTACCTGAGCAGCACATAAAATACCAATTTTTCTAGAAAACGAGTTCAATTTACCTTGCCGGCGCATCTCCGGTACGATTCCGACCAAATTACACCAATAATGCTATTCGTTTTTATATTCCCGTTCATACCTATCTATCAATTTAACATATAACGCACTACATTGAGAGAATTTGTTGAAATTCAAACCGAAACCGATATGAACCCTAATCGAGTTTACCCAGATTCAAAATCATTGAGCCTTGCATTATAATTCACGAAATTGGTTCAATTGAAACCGTCTTTTAATTTCGAATCCAACGAAACAAAAATCAACGAATTTGGTTCTGTGGATTGAGAGGAATCAAAGGGTTCCCAATCGCTGCGTTTCGGGGTTTTGCCGATGAACTCGACAATCCAGGGCCGTCCGATCGTAGTTATAAGGAACGGACGGCCGAGATTAAGTTGTGGAAGATTAGTAATATATTAAGTAATATAAATTCCAGAATGAAACTCTAACTTGTTGAATTTTTTATTGGACTTCCCTAATGTATTTTGACACGAAATTTTAAACATAGATTCCTTATAAAATCTAGTTTATTTTCATATAAATTAATATGGGTTTTGAGTTTTTAAACGTAAGTTATAATTTTTGTAAGTTTTCAGTATTATGGATTTATTTAGAAAATTAACCAAGATATTTATATGAAATAAATTTTTTATAATTTGTCTAAAATATCATAATTACTATATATTAAATTTGGGGGTTTTTAGACGAGAGTAAATGGGTCTAAAAATTGTGTTTATGAATTTGTCATAAGTTATCTTATAATCTATGGTTTTTAATGTAACAAAAATTAAAGTATAGTTGATTAATAAACTTTATAGGTTGGGAATAATATAATAAGACTAAACTAACATTTAATACAGAATGTTAATAAATATTTTTAGGTATAAACTTTAAGTGAAATATATATATATATATATATACCAGAAATAAAATAGTAACTTAGGTTAAATCAAGGAATTTAATTAATCTACATTTATATTAAATATATAATATGGAAGTTAATATACTTAATTGAAACTAAGGAAAATACTTTATTTTATAAACCATATATTGGATGTGGATATGTGTAAAAGTTAATAGAGATAATTAAATACAATAACACTACGTAAAGAATGTCTTAAATAAATCTTAATATATAGATAACGAAAGAATAAATAAAAGGAATAAAATACCTTATAGAAAACAGAATATGAAGGGATTAATAAGTTAAACTAAATCTATACATAATACTATTAAAAGAGTATTATATGAGGTGGTATTAAATTATGGTTAAAAAAAATAATCTTAAAGGGTCACCTTTGAATTTCTAAGATTTTTTATATAGACCATATTAATATACATGCATAATATTATTAGTCAACGACCAAATGTAAATCTATAATTGAATTTGAGTAATTAATAAGTTAAGACGTAGGAATATTTGTAATTTGATTTCATAAAATGTAACCCAGATAGATCTTATTGTATAATTAATGATAAAATAAATGAAATACTTTTACATCTAAATGTGAAGTGGATTAATAAGTCTGGATTTAATCATTTCATAACATTTATAGTATTGATTAATAACTTAATGTTTTAAGATAAAATCATTAAACGAATTATGATATAAAACCATATTAAACTATGATTAGGGAATTAATCTAAATAATAATCCTTAAGTTTCTTAAAATTAGATAAGCCATATAAATACATTTATTGCCAATATTCAGGATGTGAGTTTATAATTAAGTAATGTATTTAGTAGTTAGAACTTAAAAGGTTTGTAAGTAGAAATTAGATATTTAAAACCATTGAACCTTTAATTAGATGAAACTAAGTTACATAAGAGATTATATTGATCTACTTTGCGATACTGAAAATCTTAATATGTCATTTGAATATAAGGTATGAGGATTTTTCCGAATAGATGATCTTATTAAATAATTGACAAATTCACTTATGAATGAGAGTTTAATTTTTAGGTAAATTCTACCTTATGTTAAGATATAATGTCTATCCTGAAACATAATAAAGGAAATTAATTTATTGAGTTACTCTTTTGAAACCATAGGTTTTGTAAACAATCTAGAATGTATTTAAGACATGAGTTTATTAAAATTTAGTACAAAAGGATTATACATAGTCTATAGAGAGAATGTGTGAAAAAATTAAACAGATATGAAATTAAGTGTAAGTAAGGACACATAAAAGGTTGTCTTAAAACACCTTATTATATAGGTAATAATTAAGCAAATAATATACCTTGTGAATACTAAATGTAAGAGTTTGAAAGGTCTAAGTTAATTAAAATATAGTTATTTCGAGATGAAAGTTAATTGAACATCTTATGACAAGATTGTTAAATGGTTGTAATTAGAAGTCATTCTGAACTAAAGGTAAAATAATTGAGTTTAGTGGTTGTCTCTGAATTCTAAGATCAATTAAGTTATTATAAAATGCATTTAGGTTATTAAGGTCTCAAAAGCCTCGAATGTGAGAATTATGGTTAAGTATTAGTAAAGTGGATTGAGTGGAACAATTAACAAGTGTTAGTAAAATACATTTCTTGATCTTACAACCTTAGGCTATACAACATTCTAAAATAAGTCAAAGGTCATACATAATATTTAAGCGAGGGCTTACAAGATGATCGAGATTTAGAAATAAGAATGAGGAATTTATTTAAGTTTAACTTAGGATATAAGTTATTGATAATAGACTATTTTTAATGTTCCTCAGAGTGTTGTTGAATGTTTGCTCGAGTCTACTAGAACTACTACAACGTTAATCAGGTACGATTTCTCGTACTCAGATACTTTTGTTAACCGACTTAAGAGACGCTTTCAAAAAACGCTAACTGAGCTTAAATGAATTTCAAAAAGGAAACTGTTTGTGTGACTAACTCAGCTTGATGTGACTAATTGAGCCTTAAATCTACAACTTTCATGATTATTGGTTCCTCCTATCTCGTTGTCTCGTTAGATATTAACTACTAAGGGTTTACGCCTCTGCACTCTGTAGAACGGAGTGTTTTGATATTGCACTTGTGTAGTTAATAATCAAGTGGGAATATGGGAAAATGTCAATCTTGGTAAATTCTTCCTTGACTCTAGATATCGTTTCATCCATGAGCTGAGTCTTTTGTTGTGACGTGCGCGCGTCTTCACCGATGACTGAGAACAGGTCGGTAACAGCGAAGGGCTGTATATCCCTTGTCCAAAAGGACGTTGTTAACAGCGAAGGGCTGTATATCCCTTGTCCATATGGACGTTTGACTGGCGGTGGGGGCCATCTCTCCCAATTGGTTTTATTCCACTTTTGAGTATGTTTGTCTATGGGAATCACCTCTCTGAAATGGTGGAAACATAAACTGTCTACCACGGGTTATGGATATTAATATCGTTCCTAGTCCTTTGTGACTACCTGAGTCTTTCTCTTCTTAACCAGAATTGGTTCTAACATCAAAAATGGATGCTTACTAACTATGTGGTGTGACTTCTTAAGTGATTGACTTGGTTTTAAAGTTCTTATTCTCTATCTTTGCCTTGTTCTCTTTTCTCTATGATTGATTGTTTTGAAGTGCCTTCATTTTCTGTTTTAATCTCAAGAGTTAAATTTCCAGTTACTGTTTTATTTTAAGAGTTATGTTTTAATTATTGTTTTGGAGAATTGTACCAGTTCCATTCCAGGGAACTGACTCACCCCTCCCGGGGTGGGCTGCTTAGTTTCATCTTGCAGGTACGAAATTGTTCATACAGGTGGCCACGAAGAGTATGAGTGATTGGGATGGGAATTAGGAATTATGGAGAGTTGCTTTGTTTATTTTAAGTTATGTTTACACTGTTTTCTCGAGTTCAGACTGTAACATTTGTAAGTAGTAATTGGTGAGGTTTTGTACCGGGTGTTTGGAACCCGATGATCTGTAATCGCCATTAGAGATTTTTATTCCGCTGTATTTACTTTAAATAGGGGTGTTACAGTAATACACAGTAATAGCTAATTAAGAAAGGGAAGACAAAAGGATAAGGAAGATAAACCAATCCTAACAAATTTAGCCTTTTTCATTTTAAAGATATACTTGTAATTTTATCTCTCTTTCTTTCACTTCACCCTCCTAGATACAGAATCTAAAATTTTGCTATTCTCTCCACTACCTTCAGTCGTTCTCCCTCCATCATTGTCTCTTCATCGTTGTCCTCTCTCCGTTGTTCTCTCTAACTGACATAAACAAGCAAGCTTCTCTATAGAAGTTCTCCAGTGTTCCTGAACCTGAGCCCTGTGCCGTAAGTTTCATTGAGTCGCTCTAATGTGTTGTTTACTACTTTTACTTTGCTTAAATATCCTAGCGAGCTGTGTGATTGCATGTCCGTCAGTGGCAATGAGATTGACACATAGTGGTGTCTATGTCAATAGGAGTTAGGGTTCCTCCGAAGACGGTTTTGAAGGGTTCTCAAATGGGTGGTTAAACTTACTTATATGTCTTTAAAGCTGTTATTTATGGTTGTACATGTCGTTGTGGACAAAACAGTATAGGATTTTTCTAGTCAGAGAAATTTGTTAATGCTTATTCTTTCCTTTTATTTTCAGTCATTTTTGTCACGACATTGTTATGTAGGTTGTAATGATGTGAGGAACTACGAGGAAATTAATTTTGAGGTTTAATAAATGATGTATTATGTGTTACCCGTGATATGAAACTCGTTTCCAATGGTACATAAAAGTCGTTTCCTATGTATGTAACTTCAGATTTTTGTTTGTATTTGTTTGAGATCTTAGACTATGACTTTCCTTGCTATGATTTGGTTTTTTTATGACAGTGATGACTAATCTGACCCGTACCTCGTACTCTATCATGAGGTCCATATTCATTGCTTAATTCAACTCACTTTTCTTTTTCTACTCATGTGTTAGTAGGGGCCAGGACAAACTTGTTTTTTTTTCACTTGGAGCCTTTAGCTTTTAGTTGTTAGATTCTAGTACTGCTAGTATTCAATTCAGCCTTACTGTAATTGAGGTAACAATAGCTTCTCCTTTTGCTCTCTCCGTAGAATGGAGCACTGAATTAAACTATCCAGTGCTTGATTTCACTGAAATTTGTGATTGGGTCCTTGAAATGTTGATGTTGAAGCATCAATACTTGAGTTTTGTTGACTATGCTACTTGGGTGACTAGATATGTCATCTTCTGTACTGATTGAGCAAGTTATTTCAAGGTATATTGCATTTGTTTCCTGATTTGCAGTCCTTGTGTGCCACGAAAGTCATAATCACGAGTGTGTTGTTCTTTCCTTTCTTTAGCAATATTTGTTCAATTATTTTGTTTTATTAGTGTGCTATCTTATTGTAGTTAGTTTAAGTCATGTATATTGTTGCCCCCATTTTGATTAATAAGAAATATTAGGTTGATTCATTATAATATTGATTTTGGTTCACATCAGTAAAAGCTTTGTTTTTTTCCTCTCTTGTTAGTGATATTTTGAAAGGAAAAGAGAAGGCAACTGATGTTGAACCTTATGTTGGTGCTTCAAATCAGAGCAAGAAGAAGGTTCATACTTCATATTCTTTTGCATAACAAGAACAAGAAGGAGGGTGGTCTATTAGATTCCATGATAAGAAAGTAGTCATCTGGTGGAGTCTAGATGATCTCTGCATAGGTGGACTTCGAACATGAGTTATTGTCTGGTCTGTAGAGATTATGATTATGACTTTCAGTTGTTCATGAAATGCGTATCAACAGTTTAAGTAATGTGTAGTTTGTTTGTAATTACTATGAATCTTTAACTTATACTCTACATTATTGTCTAGTAACATTGTTATGAACCTTTCATGTATTGTCTGATAACATTGTCATTTGATAACTACCACATATAGAACCAAATAAGAACATAACATAGAATGAAAAGTACCACAAACTTAAAATAAAACTGTCAGTACAACTAAGCCATAAAACTGTGTGAATCTTTTGTTTTAAAAAAGTGAATCATAAACATAAACAATATGAATTTTTTATGTACTGCCTATAAACATTGTCATTTTGGTAACTACCACATATAGAACCGAATGAGAACAATATATATAATGAAAAGAACCACAAACTTAAAAGAAATCAATTTGCACAACTAAGAAATAAAAAGTGTGAATCTTTTGTTTTTAAAAAATGAATCATAAACCGGAACAATAAGAACCTTAATTTCATGTATTGTCTGCTAATATTATCACTACAATAAAACTACAACCTATGGAACCAAATAAGAACAACACAAATAATGAAAGTGCCACGAACTTTGAAATACCCCTAAATTAATTTAAATTAATTTAGGGGATTTCTTTTATTAAACCATCAATAATACTATTAAATATTAAATTATGGTATGGAATTATGAATATTAAACTATTAAATGGAATTATGAAAATTAGATTAGGGGATTTCTTCTATTTAATCCTAAAGAATACTATTAAATATTAGATTACTATATATTATTATATAGTATTATGAATTTAATAGTATGATTTATAAGTTAATAAATCTTGGAAAATTTTCAAGACACTCCAATTATATTATAAAGATTTTAGAAATATTTGGAACATTGATTTGAGTCTTAAAAGTCAAAATAAAATCATAGAAACCTTAAAGCTTCTAAAGCCTTGCTAGGGTTGACTATTTGATAATGGTCAAACCAGCCCATGAAAACTATATCAATAAAAAGGTTATGGAAAACCAAGAATATTGATAAAAGAACATTAAAACGGATCATCCTAGCCAAAGTTATGACAAATTGAAGTTTAGAGCCAAAATTTTAGAAGTTGCTGACGTGTCAGTCAGCCAGCCAATGGCACTGGAACGCCCGAGTTTCCCAACGGTTTTGGAATGCCATAGGTCGAACTTCAGACGCCTATATATCTTTCTCTACTCCACCATTTGGTATGCCGTCTTTTTCATTCGATTCTCCTATCATTCCTATTTCTAACCATTACTCATACACCATCTAAATCCTTCTACAATGACCGTAAAATTGATCCCAAGTTGCCTCCCTGCGAAACCGTAACCCAGATTTCCAGAAATCCAGTTAATCAGGTAAACTTCGTCTGATCATAACTTCTTCTTCGGTGAACGAAAATCCACGTTCTATAGCTTGTTGTGTAGATCTATAATCCCTCTACAACTTTCATGTTAGTGACCAAGGCTGATTCGTACTCTTTCGGGAGATAAATCCGTCTAAAGTTCCCAACTCGATCACGTCGGGTTTTGCCCAAAATTTTTCCAGAAACGACATGGTAAACTCAGATCTTTGTGGATCTGTAACTTTCTCCCTAGTTATTTGTTTTCCATGATTTTCCACAAATGTTAGAGTTACATGTCCAATTTATAATGACGTAGGTTATGGATTGAATCTGTCTCAATTAGCACGAGTTGATCCGTGAAGTAGGCTACCCGAACTGCACATAAAATAATGACTTTTCCAGAAATCGAGTTCGATTTGCCTTGCCGGCGCATCTCCGGTATGATTTCGACCAAATTCCACCATCTATGATGTTATTTTTTGCATTCCCGTTCATTCCCCTCTCTAAATTTAACCAATTACGCAACACATTGAGAGAATTTGTAGAAATTCAAATCGAAAACGATAAGAACCCTAACTCGACGAACCCAGAATCGATTTCTCTGAATCGTGCTGTAACACCCCTACTAGGCACACAGCTATATTTGGAATCGCAGCGGAAAATAAACAACTAAACGGTAACTAAACGATTGGTGCTACAATGCCGTCAACCACCCACGTGGCTAACAAGGCTGAATAAATACAATTGTACCGGTCTGATGATCAGACTCCCGAGCATAGTACTAATAACCATATTATACATCAACATAATACCGAGTATTTACATAAATCCTTCACTGTATACTCCACTGTAAACCATCATAAACAAGTATTAACACGCCACGGGAGCACAGGCGCAACCCGGGCAACATCCAAAGTACTTCAAAAGGTAAACTACTCTCTAGGATCTAGAGCCACTCTGCCTCTTCGATCCTCATCCTCCAATAAAAATATGGAGCCCCCGAGGGGGTCAGCACCTTTGCTGGTATGGCTAACGCGCAGCCCATCGGCTACCGGGATACGCGCAACCAATTGTCATGATGACATGGTATTTATTTTAAAACGCACAACACATACATATAACATAACACAGGTATTGTACACCACATAACACACATCACAAACATACAATTCCCTTTTAGGAAGAGAACCAACACAGTTAGTCCCCATTGAGAGCTTAGAGAATGTTGCCATGCTCACACTTAGCTCGTTACATAACTCGTTACCGTCCGGTTAGATTGAACGGTTAACTTAACACAAGGTGCCTCGGATATAGTGATCCAAGCACACCGAAACAAAACACATAGTATGCCCCTGTGGCCCGACGTGAGTCAGTAAAATAGCCTTGGTTAAGCTAAAGGGAAGGTTAGAAACCAAATTGGAAACTTAACCATAACATACAGAGAGAATCGAACCGGTTATGACATCGACTCCCATACTCACACGCGTGGCCGGAACAGACCGGACTCCTCACTTCCCCCGTTAGCCCTTGTTAGTAGTTCATCATTGAACACAACAAACACTTCACAATCATAGGTCAAGTCTTGTTAGACACACACAAGGGAAGAGAGAGTCATACTCAACAACATATGATACTTAACAACGGTAAACTCTTTACATGGTTTAATCTTACAAAGTCATAAACACACAGAAAACAAACAACACACAAGCCGGTGTAAACCGGTAGGCAACAGACTGCAAGAAAACCATACCTTGGTCCTTGCCTCGACTGATTTCCACCTTGAGAGAATCCTAAACACATTAGTAATGTCGGTTAATATTATTTAACTTCAAACTTACTAAGTATTTACATGATTGTATGACATGTTTTAATGCCTATCTTACCCTAGGTTACCATCATTATACACCCTAGGGTTAACTACATAAGTCACATTCTTTTCTGTTTTTTTTTTACAAGTTTTGGTCCGACCGAACTTGTCCAAGTTCGGTCGATTCCAGAACACATTTCCGTCAAAATTTTCTACTCCGACCGAACTTACCAAGTCCGGTCCTATGTTCGGTCTTTTCCCGAGAGTTTCTCCCCTTTGTAAATTTAGCCCGACCGAACTTACCAGGTCCGGTCCATGTTCGGTCGGTTCCAGTAACTCAATCCGTACACAAAATACAAGCCCGACCGACCTTGCAAGTCCGGTCCCCAAGGTCGGTCTTTTCCAGAAGCCAATTCTCGCAGGGTAAACTGGGCTCGACCGAACTTGCAAGTTCGGTCGCAAGTTCGGTCTGCCCCAGACCTTTGTTTTCCTTTTCACATTCAACTCCAAACTTCACCCCATACAACCTAGTACCCCCTAATCTCATTTGGGCACTTCAAACACACCTTAAGACATCCTTAAACACTCATAAAACTCATTATCTAATTCCTTAAGCCTTTACCCATTCTTCACAAAATTCCTAACACTTACAATGTTTTCTCCTAGTTTTTCAAGTGGTGTTTCACACCTTAGATGACTACTATACCAAAAGTTTTCACCTTATTTTAACATCTCCCAAGCATCATCTTTCACAACTAATTCCTTATATCCATCTTAACAATTCTTTTCCAAGTTTACACTTTCTCCTTGTTACCAAAGTTTGCCTAAATATTTACCTAAGTCCTTAAGTGGCTTTGGTATTTACTAGAACTTCAAGATCATGTCTAAGTCCTTATTACACTCTAGAACACTTCCTAGTTCATCAAAATTCCTTTACAACATCTTGAATTCTTATTCATCTCCTACACTTTCTAACTCACCAAACCTTATGTAAACACTTAGAACTCCTTACTTCCTACCTAAATTTTGACATGGGTTCCCCTAGAACATTACTAAGCCAAAACACTTTGTTTTCTCCATTAAACACTCAATAACATCTAGAATCACCAAACACACTCTCATACACAACTTCACCAATTTACACTACATCACAATATAGTGCATAATTTAAATTGCATGGCACTTAGGCCCTTAAAATGCATGGCTCTTAGGCCCTTAAAGTGCTTAAATCATAAACACTGAATTTCCACAATATATATGCCTTTAACCTGCAAATACACTCAACACACATATGCCTTTACTAGTCTCTTGAGAACACTTTACTAGTCATTCACCATTTGCTCTTTAGGTAGTTTTAATAAGCATTATAAGCTCATTTCTCCTAAGGCATTAAACAACATTAAGTTAGTAGATTTACCTCTTTTTCCAACACACTTCCTTCTTGTTTCCTTACAAAACCGTATGGTATTTTGATTCCTTGTCAAGTTCTAGACAATGTACAAACATCATAATGAGTAATCAAGCTATAGGCTTCATCTCATTGTAAACCCTAATTTGACATTGTTTCAAAAACATTAATGTAGTTTTACCTTGATCTTTGAAGAGAGTTTGATATATAACAAGAGAGGACTCCACCTAGTCCATGAAGAGTTGCAATGAAGCTAGAACAAAGTCACACAAAGAGCTATATCAATGTGTATTTTCGGACATGACAAAAACAAGGAGGAAACTTGATTTTTGTTTGAGATTCCTTACCTAGAAGCAAAGGAGAGTAATAATATGTCAAAATATAAGCTCAAGCTCCTTCAATGGTGGAACACCTTGGCACCGAAATGGAGCTCTTGGAGTTTTGAGAAGATAGGAATGAAGAGCTTGATGAAGGAAGAGATTGGTGGTTTGTTTTTGATTTGGACAATGAGCAAGATTTAACAAGTGGTCAAAGGGAGTTTCCATGGTGATAGTGGTATTACCGAGAGAGAACAAGGAAGAAGGAAGAAGAGAGGTGTTTGCAAACCGTGGGAATGAAGGAAAGAAATGAGAATGAAGATAGAATTTGCTTTAGGAGATATTTATGCTTATAAAGTAAAAAGTAAGTTTACTTAGTTTTCTTTACTTACTTATATATCAACTAGAGAGTGGTGAGTCACACACTATAAAAACCGGCCCCCTTATTAGTGTGAGGGTTTTAGTCTTTGTTTGTCAATTTAATTACTTAATACAACATATGTTATAAACTAGCTTATAAAAGTACTATTCACCTAAACAAGGCACTTAGAAGTGAAATTTTTGATTTCCCACTAATATAGCCACCCAATGTGATACTATATAGTACACATATATATTTAAGAGTAATGATGGACATTTAGCCATTCAAAACTCATTTACAAGACAATTTTTCAAAACGTGCTTTAAGACTTCTTAAAGCACATTTTTGTTTTAACTTGTTTTCAAGCTTGGTTTTCTTTGGTAATTGGTTTAATATGTTCATTAGTATATAAATGAGGTCTTGGTAAGCTCATTAGGCCTTACCCAAGTTTATCCCAAGCTTAGAGCACGTTTTAGCTCTTATTGACTTTAAAGCACATTTGTGTTTCCTTTTGTTTAAATTTGTTTACTAAGGTTTCTAAGACTCTTTTTAGTCTTATTACACCCTATTTAGGTGTTTAAACAACATAACTAGGTTTGGGGTATTTCAATCTACCCCCCTTAAAAGAACTTTGTCCCCAAAGTTCATACTTCCACATAACTTAAACATTAGAACATGAGAACACATATTAACAACACTTCTATATCACATTAACAACATCTTACATCATATCGGACACATGGTCCAAACAACAAAACATCACAACATCATTCAGACTCAGCGGTCTGTAACATTAACACATGACAACAACACAGACAATGTATTCAAATACATGTCATACACATAACCGAAACGGCTCTACCCCCCCCTTAAATAGGGGTACGCCCCGTACCCTATACATACAAATACTAAGAAGTAAACAACGACGGGTACTTCGCCTTCATCTTATCTTCCAGCTCCCAAGTGGCCTCCTCAACGTCCTGGTTAGACCAGAGAACCTTCACCAGTCTCACAGACTTATGGCGAGTGTCTCGAGTCTTAGTGTCCAGAATCCGTACCGGAGTCTCCACTGATCGCATGGTCGGCTCTAAAGTTAGCCTTTCAGGCTGAAGCACATGAGACGGATGAGACATATACTTCTTCAACTGGGACACATGAAATACATCATGTACCTTGCCCAGCTCGGCGGGTAAGTCAAGTCTATAAGCTACCGGGCCGATCCGCTCCGTCACAACATAAGGCCCCACATATTTTGGGCTCAACTTGCCTTTCTGGCCAAAACGAAACACTCCCTTCATGGGGGATACTCTCAAAAATACCTGATCGCCCACGGCGAACTCCAGGTCACGTCGGCGCACATCTGCGTACGACTTCTGTCTATCCTGAGCTGCTTTCATATTAGCCCTGATCTGGCGAACTTCTGCCTGAACTTGCTCAAGATACTCTGGTCCTATAATGACCGTCTCACTCGACTCATCCCACATAATGGCGTGCGGCATGGTCTACCGTACAATGCCTGGAAGGGAGACATCTTGATCGATGCATGATAACTGTTGTTGTAACTAAACTCGATCAGATGTAACTTATCAATCCAGCTGGTCTGAAAATCAAGTGCACATGCACGAGCATATCCTCAAGTGTCTGAATATGCGCTCACTCTGACCATCGGTCTGTGGGTGAAACGCCGTACTCAATTTCAGTTCAGTACCCAATGCCTCTCGTGTAGACTTCCAATATCTGGATAAGAATCTGGTATCTCTGTCGGATACAATCGTCTTTGGTACACCATGATGTCTAACAATCTCTTTATCGAATAGTTCTGCCAATCTTGCCACTTTCCAGGTGTCCTTCATCGGAATGAATCGGGCCACCTTGGTCAGTCGGTCAACTACCACCCAAATCATATTCAGACCTCCCCTTGTAGGCGGAAGCCCTACTACGAAGTCCATAGATATGTCATGGAACTTCCACTCCGGCACTGGCATTGGCTGCACCATACCACCAGGCCGTCGGTGCTCAAACTTGACCTTCTGACAAGTGAGACACCTCAACACATAGTCATTTACATCCTTTTTCATTCCAGCCCACCAGAAGTATCTTTTCATACCTTTATACATCTTTGAAGCTCCGGGGTGAATCGAAGTAGTAGAACAATGGGATTCACTCAATATGCGCTCCTTCAACTCAGCGCTACTCCTGGGTATACACAATCTGCCATTAAGCCTAATCAGGTCATCATCGTGGAGTCTGAAGTCATACTTCTGACCCTCGAATGTGCCATCAATAAGCTTCTGTCTAATCTCCATCATGTACTGATCCGTCATCTGAGCACTCCGCACCTCTTCAACCAAGCCAGTATGAGAGACTAGCGAATGGAGAGAGTGTGCTCGGCGACTCAATGCGTCAGCTACCACATTTGCCTTACCCTCTTTGTACTGTAAATTGATGTCATAATCATTCAGGAATTCAACCCATCTTCTCTGTCTCATGTTCAACTCCTTCTGAGTGAACAAGTACTTTAAACTCTTGTGGTCAGAATAGATCGTCACACTTATCCCATACAAGTGATGTCGCCATATCTTCAGTGCGAAGACAATGGCCCCCAATTCTAAGTCGTGGGTAGGGTAGTTCTCCTCATGCTTCTTCAGCTGTCGGGAGGCGTAAGCCACGACCTTCCCGTGTTGCATCAACACACAACCCATACCTCTGCCTGATGCGTCGCAGTAGACCTCAAAACCATCTGGACCGTCTGGTAATGTCAGAACCGGTGCAGATGTCAGAGCATCCTTGAGACTCGCGAAAGCCCTCTCACAGTCGACTGTCCACTCGAATGGTGCATCCTTCTTCATCAAGGAAGTCATCGGCTTCGAGACACTGGAGAAGTCCTTCACAAATCTCCTATAGTAACCTGCCAGACCGAGGAAGCTCCTGATATCGGTAACTGTCTTCGGCCTAGGCCAGGTGCGCACTGCATCTATCTTTGCCGGATCAACAGCGATCCCGGCCTCAGAAATCACATGTCCAAGGAATGACACTTGGTTCAACCAAAATTCACACTTAGAAAATTTAGCATACAACTGGTTCTTTCTCAATGTGCAATACATCTCTCAGGTGGCTTTCATGCTCACCTCTGATTTCGAATACACAAGTATGTCATCGATGAAGACTACCACTGATTTGTCCAACTGATCTTGGAACAAACGGTTCATTAAGTCCATGAACTTTGCTGGTGCATTTGACAAGCCAAACGGCATAACTGTGAACTCATAATGCCCATACCTAGTTCTGAAGGCTGTCTTTTCTATATCACTGTCTCGGATGGCAATCTGGTGGTATCCGGAACGTAAGTCTATCTTGGAGAATACTGATGCTCCCCTCAGCTGATCAAATAGATCGTCGATGCGTGGTAAGGGGTAACGGTTCTTCACCGTAACAGCATTCAGCTCCCGATAATCAATACATAGGCGGAGGCTACCGTCCTTCTTCTTCACGAAGAGGACCGGCGCTCCCCATGGTGAAACACTAGGGCGGATAAAGCCCTTGTCGAGTAGGTCTCTCAGCTGCTCCTTGAGCTCTGTCATTTCTGCTGGAGCCATACGGTAAGGTGCTTTTGCAATGGGTCCGGTGCCCGGAACTAGATCAATCTCAAACTCAACCTCTCGTGCTGGCGGCATGCCCGGCAGTTCCTTAGGAAATACATCAGGAAACTCCGACACTACCGGCACATCTGGGCTAAACTCAGGGTCTCTCTCTATGTCCTGGACATAGCAGAGGTATACATCACTCCCTCGTCGTAACTCGTGATACATAGCCATGGCGGTGATGATCTGTGTCGAAGGCTCTCTGGGCCTCTGGCGGTAAGATATGGTAACCCCAGATGGACTCCGAAGAAGCAGTCGATGCTCGGCACACAGGATTCTGCCCTTGTGCCGCTCCAACCAGTTCATCCCGACAATCACATCAAAGCCTAGTCCGTCGAACTCTATCAAGTCGATCGGAAACTCTTCACCCCTGATTTGTACAATAGCACCTCGGTAGTAGCGGGTACATCTGATCCGCTCTTTCGACGGGAGAGTAACCACGAAGTCTGGCATCTCTTCACCATCTAACCCCAGCCTCTTCGCAAATGATAGCGAAATGAATGTGTGAGGCTCCAGAGTCGAACAAGATCGATGCATCCACGCCATTCACTGGAAAGGTACCGGTGAGGATTGTGCCGCTCTTGCCGGCTTCTGCCCTATTGCAGACACTCAGTATACCTCCCGTTCCGAGTGCACAGCCTAATTCATTGGCAAACTAATAAGTATTGGGTAACAACACGGTTTATATGCAAACAACTCCACTTTATTCATTAACACACTCTTTTTACAACATTCATTGGCTTATACTGTCGCCATGATTCACACTTACAACATCCTTAATACATACTGTTTATCACATAATTATACAAGGCTTAAAACTGTCTGAAGGTCAATTCAACGTCCGGGTTTCATGTGTGTGGCATTGATCACTGCCGACGGTGCGGTGTTCAGTTTGATCTTTCTGATGCCATGGTATAGCATCCTTGCTTGTCCACCCATGATTAGTACATCTCCCGATTTCAGCAGTAGCTTCTTTGCGAGGTCAGCACGCTTCTGCTCGCCATACACAAATACTGCGGTATCACCAATGGACCAAGACACCACGGGTACTCCCTTACTTAGAGACTCGGGTGACTCGTCCTTGTCTTGGTGTATACCTAACCGTCCACCTTTCTGGTAGAAGTTTACATGCATAGATCTGCTTTTACACTTGGAATTGATTCCGTTTCAACTTGCTGAGCAATTCCCACGGCGTGGTTAACGACCGCATGGAACTCCTCTGGTATACTTGCTGTTGCTCCATCTTCAGCTCGAACTTCTTGATATGACTTGATGTAAGGGTTCCAGTCCTTACCCATGCACATCATCTTCAATTGCATCCTTGCTCCGTTCGGGTATTCGGGTGTGTAAAACCCTCCTGGTTTTGCTCCAAGTTCGTCGCATCGTCTGATGATATGGATTTGTGCCTCCGGTGTCAGGTATCCATTTAGAAGTATCATACCTGGCTGGATGACCTGACATTGCTCCAATGGAAAGTCGGTGATGTTGATGGTGGTTTCTTCAGGGTTTGGTGTGGGTGGGATTGGATAACATATATTGAAAGTTCCTTTAAGTTTAGAGTACTCTAATTAGGTAAATCTCACACTATACTTCATTTATTTACTCACATGGTTGTTTATTTAATCTCACTCACACTCATGCATGAAATGCGGTATGCAGACACTTATTTCATTCAACAGTTTAGGCGGTACCTGGTCTAGAAGAGGGCCCTGGCGCCTCAGACCGGTCCACCACATTCAGGGTGGCCTTGTTGGACCCCGACCCCTTCCCCTTCTGGGACTCCGTGTACCTCTGATCTGGGGGTGGCTGGTTTGCCGTCTTCTGGCCATCGGTGGTCGTAGTGGCCTTACCCTTCCATTGCCCCTTGGGCCTGAAGTTCCTACTGTTCGGGTTCTGCCAACATTCATGATCGCGGTGACCCATCTTCTTACAGTACCGGCACTGAACATCGTTACCCTTGCAGTCCTTGCCGGGGTGGTCTCCGTTGCACCACTTGCAGTAATAGTGGCGCTCCGGTCCAGAGCCCGCTAGCTGCTATCACAATACACATCAATACTTGTTCCAAACTTATCAACATATACTCTAACTTATCACACAGGATTAGACAATTACCCTTAGGTGGGTAAGAACGTAGGGGCTTGGCCGCATACGCATAGGTGAGCTGCAGAGGCTCCTCAGCAGTGGTGGTCTGGGTCTGGCCCTTGCCACCCTGTTGCTGTCCTTTCTGGGACTGGGGGTATGACTTCTTCTTCTTCCCTCCCCACTGCCCTTGCGTGCCTTGGCCCTCGTTCTGAGCCTTGCGCTTGAGCGCACTCTCCTCGTCCCTCAGACGGACGGTGATCTCCACAATAGCAGCGGCATGATAGCACTCCTATATTTAGGGTGTCAGTTATGCCCCGCCAAATAAATCACATCACATTAACACATTGTACACACTTATTCACATTACACTGTAATTCCTTTACCTGCAAGGTGGTATATCCAGTAGGCCCCATGCCGTAGCGTAGGCGATAGTTCAGTCCGTTGTAGAAACGGTTCACAAGGATCCGGTCTGAGTAACCCAGATCCGGTAGCAGGTGGATAAGTCCGATGAAGGCTGAGTAGTACTCATCTACCGTCATCTTATCCCCTTGTCTCAGATTATCCAACTCCAGGCGCTTGGCCTCTTGCACATGTATAGGGTAGTATTTGGCTCGCAGCAGAGCCGTGTACTCCCTCCACTGAAACGTCGGGTCAGCAACTCTACCCTCGCGCACAAGCTTCCACCAGTTTTGTGCCGAGCCCTTCAAGTAGTAAGCAGCAAGTCGTACCTTGACCTGCTCAGGTGGTGCTAGGGTTTCGAAGGCGGTCTCCATCTCGGAGATGTATGCCTCGAGCTTACGGGGATCGGTCTCCCCACTGAATGAGGGCGGCCTCAGATCAGCCAACGCCTTGACCCAATTGGTCTCTCGTGGCGGTGGTGGTGGTGGCTGAACTCCAGGCTGTCGCCCTTGCTGTATAGCAGCAACTAAGTCGGGTACCAGCTGAGCTACGGCGGCTGCAACTGCCTCAGCCATGGTCTGTGCCGTAGTATCATCACCCTGGTCACCCATACCTCCAGTACCGCGCCCGCGCGCCTCTCCCTCGTGGTCTACCTGCCATCTGAATTCATATGAACATCTCATTAGCATTATGCTTGCACACTTATCGGTCCAACGATTGTAACGCTTCCCGATAATAAGGTATCTCCACACTTAGTTAGTGGTCAACCTTTCCAAATATGTTCACTTAGGTATCTGTAGTTAGGTTTCCTAACTCGGTATATCCCTAAGCTCGGTATTCTAGTCATCAGAGCGATACTTCGCTCTGATACCACTTTTTGTAACACCCCTACTACGCACACTATACTTGGAATCGCAGCGGAAAATAAACAACTAAACGGTAACTAAACGATTGGTGCTACAATGCCGTCAACCACCCACGTGGCTAACAAGGCTGAATAAATACAATTGTACCGGTCTGATGATCAGACTCCCGAGCATAGAACTAACAACCATATATATACATCAACATAATACCGAGTATTTACATAAATCCTTCACTGTATACTCCTGTAAACCATCATAAACAGTATATAACACGCCACGGGAGCACAGGCGCAACCCGGGCAACACCCAAAAATACTCCAAAAGTAAACTACTCTCTAGGATCTAGAGCCACTCTGCCTCTTCGATCCTCATCCTGCAATAAAAATATGGAGCCCCCGAGGGGGTCAGCACCTTTGCTGGTATGGCTAACGCGCAGCCCATCGGCTACCGGGATACGCGCAACCATTGTCATGATGACATGGTATTTATTTTAAAACACACAACACATACATATATAACATAACACAGGTATTGTACACAACATAACACACATCACAAACATACAATTCCTTTTAGGAAGAGAACCAACACAGTTAGTCCCCATTGAGAGCTTAGAGAATGTTGCCACGCTCATACTTAGCTCGTTACATAACTCGTTACCGTCCGGTTAGATTGAACGGTTAACTTAACACAAGGTGCCTCGGATATAGTGATCCAAGCACACCGAAACAAAACACATAGTATGCCCCTGTGGCCCGACGTGAGTCAGTAAAATAGCCTTGGTTAAGCTAAAGGGAAGGTTAGAAACCAAATTGGAAACTTAACCATAACATACAGAGAGAATCGAACCGGTTATGACATCGACTCCCATACTCACACGCGTGGCCGGAACAGACCGGACTCCTCACTTCCCCCGTTAGCCCTTGTTAGTAGTTCATCATTGAACACAACAACACTCACACACATCATAGGTCAAGTCTTGTTAGACACACACAAGGGAAGAGAGTCATACTCAACAACATATGATATTTAACAACGGTAAACTCTTTACATGGTTTAATCTTACAAAGTCATAAACACACAGAAAACAAACAACACACAAGCCGGTGTAAACCGGTAGGCAACAGACTGCAAGAAAACCATACCTTGGTCCTTGCCTCGACTGATTTCCACCTTGAGAGAATCCTAAACACATTAGTAATGTCGGTTAATTATTTATTTAACTTCAAACTTACTAAGTATTTACATGATTGTATGACATGTTTTAATGCCTATCTTACCCTAGGTTACCATCATTATACACCCTAGGGTTAACTACATAAGTCACATTCTTTTCTGTTTTTTTTTACAAGTTTTGGTCCGACCGACCTTGCCGACCGAACTTGTCCAAGTTCGGTCGATTCCAGAACACATTTCCGTCAAAATTTTCTACTCCGACCGAACTTACCAAGTCCGGTCCTATGTTCGGTCTTTTCCCGAGAGTTTCTCCCCTTTGTAAATTTAGCCCGACCGAACTTACCAGGTCCGGTCCCATGTTCGGTCGGTTCCAGTAACTCAATCCGTACACAAAATACAAGCCCGACCGACCTTGCAAGTCCGGTCCCCAAGGTCGGTCTTTTCCAGAAGCCAATTCTCGCAGGGTAAACTGGGCTCGACCGAACTTGCAAGTTCGGTCGCAAGTTCGGTCTGCCCCAGACCTTTGTTTTCCTTTTCACATTCAACTCCAAACTTCACCCCATACAACCTAGTACCCCCTAATCTCATTTGGGCACTTCAAACACACCTAAGACATCCTTAAAACTCATAAAACTCATTATCTATTCCTTAAGCCTTACCCATTTCTTCAAAAATCCTAACACTTACAATGTTTCTCCTAGTTTTCAGTGGTGTTTCACACCTTAGATGACTACTATACCAAAAGTTTTCACCTTATTTAACATCATCTCCCAAGCATCATCTTTCACAACTAATTCCTTATATCCCATCTTAACAATTCTTTTCCAAGTTACACTTTTCCTTGTTCCAAAGTTTGCCTAAATATTTACCTAAGTCCTTAAGTGGCTTGGTATTTACTAGAACTTCAAGATCATGTCTAAGTCTTATTACACTCTAGAACACTTCCTAGTTCATCAAAATTCCTTTACAACATCTTGAATTTCTTATTCATCTCCTACACTTCTAACTCACCAAACCTTATGTAAACACTTAGAACTCCTTCTTCCTACCTAAATTTTGACATGGGTTCCCCTAGAACATTACTAAGCCAAAACACTTTGTTTTCTCCATTAAACACTCAATAACATCTAGAATCACCAAAACACACTCTCATACACAACTTCGCCAATTTACACTACATCACAATATAGTGCATAATTTAAATTGCATGGCACTTAGGCCCTTAAAATGCATGGCTCTTAGGGCCTTAAAGTGCTTTAAATCCTAAACACTGAATTTCCACAATATATATGCCTTTAACCTGCAAATACACTCAAACACAACATATGCCCTTTACTAGTCTCTTGAGAACACTTTACTAAGTCATTCACCATTTGCTCTTTAGGTAGTTTTAATAAGCATTTATAAGCTCATTTCTCCTAAGGCATTAAACAACATTAAGTTAGTAGATTTACCTCTTTTTCCAACACACTTCCTTCTTGTTTCCTTACAAAACCGTATGGTATTTTGATTCCTTGTCAAGTTCTAGACAATGTACAAACATCATAATGAGTAATCAAGCTATAGGCTTCATCTCATTGTAAAACCTAATTTGACATTGTTTCAAAAAACATTAATGTAGTTGTTTTACCTTGATCTTTGAAGAGAGTTTGGATATATAACAAGAGAGGACTCCACCTAGTCCATGAAGAGTTGAAATGAAGCTAGAACAAGGTCACACAAAGAGCTATATCAATGTGTATTTTCGGACATGACAAAAACAAGGAGGAAACTTGATTTTTGTTTGAGATTCCTTACCTAGAAGCAAAGGAGATCAACAATATGTCAAAATATAAGCTCAAGCTCCTTCAATGGTGGAACACCTTGGCACCGAAATGGAGCTCTTGGAGTTTTGAGAAGATAGGAATGAAGAGCTTGATGAAAGGAAGAGATTGGTGGTGTTGTTTTTGATTTGGACAAATGAGCAAGATTTAACAAGTGGTCAAAGTGGAGAGTTTCCATGGTGATAGTGGTATTACCGAGAGAGAACAAGGAAGGAGGAAGAAGAGAGGTGTTTGCAAACCGTGGGAATGAAGGAAAGAAATGAGAATGAAGATAGAACTTGCTTTTAGGAGATATTTATGTTTATAAAGTAAAAAGTAAGTTTACTTAGTTTTCTTTACTTACTTATAATATCAACTAGAGAGTGGTGAGTCACACACTTATAAAAACCGGCCCCCTTTATTAGTGTGAGGGTGTTTTAGTCTTTGTTTGTCAATTTAATTACTTAATACAATATGTTATAAACTAGCTTATAAAAAGTACTATTCACCTTAACAAGGCACTTAGAAGTGAAATTTTTGATTTCCCACTAATATAGCCACCCAATGTGATACTATATAGTACACATTATAATTTAAGAGTAAGATGGACATTTAGCCATTCAAAACTTATTTACAAGACAATTTTTCAAAAACGTGCATTAAGACTTCTTAAAGCACATTTTGTGGTTTTAACTTGTTTTCAAGCTTGGTTTTCTTTGGTAATTGGTTTAATAAGTTCATTAGTATATAAATGAGGTCTTGGTAAGTTCATTAGGTCTTAACCAAGTTTATCCCAAGCTTAGAGCACATTTTAGCTCTTATGACTTTAAAGCACATTTTGTGTTCCTTTTGTTTAAATTTGTTTACTAATGTTTCTAAGACTCTTTTTAGTCTTATTACACCATATTTAGGTGTTTAAACAAACATAACTAGGTTTGGGGTATTTCCGTGCACCATAGATCCTAAACTTGGTACTATTAGAACCGGAATTCAATTTAGAATCCAATGAAACAAGAATCATCGAATTTCGTTCTGTATATTGAGAGATATCGAAGGATTAGTACTCGGATTCGATTTGGGGATTTCTGAAGAATTGGGCGCATCTGGGCCATCCGATCGTAGTTAGAAGGAACGGACGGCCGAGTTTAAAAGGTGGGAAGATTTAGTAGTATTAAGTTATAATAATTCCAGAATTAAACCCTAACTTGTTGGATTTATTTAATGGCCTTCCTCAATGTATTTGACACGAAATGTTAACCATAGATTCCTTATAAAATGTAGTTTATTTTGATGAAAATTAATATGGGTTTTGAGCTTTTAAACGTAAGTTATAATTTTTATAAATTTTGAGTATATGGAATTATTTAGGTAATTTAAAAGATATTTTTATGAATAACAATTTTATAATATGTATAAAATGTCATAGTTGCTATATATTAAATTGGGAATTTTTAGACAAGTGTAAATGGGTTTAAAAATCGTGTTTATGAATTTTTCATAAGTTATCTTATAATATAAGGTTTTTTAATGTAACCGAAAAAATAAAGTATAGTTGAATAATAAACTTTATAGGTTGAAAATAATGTAATAAGACTAAACTAACATTTAATACAGAATGTTAATAAATATTTTTGGGTAAACTTTTAAGTGTCGTAAAAATTACATATATATGTATAAAAAGAATAAGATAGTAACTTAGGTTAAATCGAGGGATTAAATTAATCTACATTGATATTAATTATAATACTTAATTGAAGCTAAGGAAAAATACTTTATCTTATAAACCATAAATGGATGTAGATATGTGTAAATGTTCATAGAAATAATTAATTACAATAAAACTACATAAATAATGTGTTGAATAAATCTCAGTATATATATATATAAAGAAATAAAGGAAATAAAATACTTATAGGAAATAGAATATAAAAGAATTAATAAGTTAAATTAAACCTATACATGATACTAATAAAATAATATTATATGGGGGTGGTATTAAATTATGGTTATGAAATTAAACTTAAAGAGTTACCTTTGAATTTCCAAGATTTATATAAACCATATTAAAATACATGTATATTATTAGTCAGCGACCATAATGTAAATCTATAATTGGCTAAGTAATTAATAAGTTAAGACTTAGGAAAATTTGTAATTATATTACATAAGATGTTAAACAAATAAATCTTATTATATAATTAATAATAAAATAAATAAACACTTTTACATCTAATTGTGAAGTGGATTAATAAGCCTAGATTTAATCATTTCATAACATTTATAATATTGAATAATAAGTGTTTCAAGATAAGATCATTAAAAGGATTAGGATATAAAACTATATTAAACCATGATTAGGAAAAATAATCTAAATAATAATCTATAAGTTTCTTAGAATTAGTTAAGCCATATAAAATACATTAATTACCAATGTTCGCAATGTGAGTTTATAAATAAGAGTTGTTGTAACACTCCCGATAATCCAAACAGCAGTACGAATAATATGCCAAACGAAATCACGATGAGTCTAAGCAGCGGATTCTCAACATTATCCGGGTGTCACAGACGTCAACCACCCACGTGATTGACAGACACACTACTAATACCAAGTTACGGTCTGCATGACTGGGAACAGCCCTCTATCAAAAACTCATATACAGCATAAAGTACAATTTCAAATACCGAGTGTCTACAACAACTTACCAAATCATAAACTAAGAATTTCATCTCGGGTTTAGTAACAACCCATCTATTACACATGCCACTACAAAACTTAAGGTCATGCCCCGATGGACTACCCCCATGGTAGCCATCCCGCCTACGCTCCGTTCTCGTCCGGCACAATACCTGAAAAAGTTGGGTTGTAAAGGACTCAGCAAACTACGCTGAGTATGAACGTGTGTAGCCCGTATGTTACCGGGCCACACGACTACTTGGTCGAATATTATTAAGTCAAATTTGCATGCTATAGTAAAGCAATAACATCCAACATACAACATTAACATAGCAATATCCAATATACCACATCAACATAGCAACACCCAACATACAATGTCAACAAAGCAACACCCAACATATTAGGCATAGAGTTAACAACAAGCACTACAAGCATTGTAAGACAAGTCGAGCTTATGAGAGAGTTTGAATAGTGATGATCCTCACAGTGGGAACATTCAACGTGAAGTGTTTCCATTTCTTTTTCCTTTGGCTTCATCATGTGTACTTCTCTTCCTCCATCTTGCACCAGGTCTAGGGATGTGGGTTAGTTCCCGTGACCATATAGTATAGGTGCTTATCTTTTCTTACTTTTATGGATTAATTGTGAGTTCTCTTATTACCGCACGTTAGAGGACGTCTCCTCCTAGTTCATACCTCCATTCCCGGCGTCGTACGTCGAGAAAGAGAGGTCGTCTTTAGACCCCAGGTTATGCTCTCCAATTAGCTGATCCTCCAATCCCGACGTCAAGTTGAGAAAGAGGGGTCATCTCTAGACCCCAGGTCATGCTTCCCAAATTGCCAATCTTCCAATCCCGGCGTCGTTCGTCGAGAAAGAGGGGTCGTCTTTAGACCCCAAGATGTGCTCCACAATGGTCGGTCGAAGGATCTGATGCAGATACCAACTCCCGAATATATATATTCAATCCACGCGGCCTGAGATGTTGTCTTCCCGGGTTATCTTCATGTTCCTCCAGTTGATATTTACTCTTTATTCTCATTAATGTACGGACACCATAGTGGGTGTCATGGTACGTCCTCCATGGTTAGGGAGGAGTTCCCTTTAATGGTATTTTCTTTGTTTTCAAAGTTCTCAGGGATTCATCTCCAATTCCATAAACGCGAAGGGACTAAACTACTGTGTGCACGCAAATAACATACAATAATGATATAGCAATCATGCAACACAATAAGTAAGCAAACCAGTTTCATGCTTTAATCTTATAGTCTTTTCACACAGAGCACACAGCACACAAGCCGTGTAACACTGCAACACACGAACCACACATGTCCATACCTTATAATAGTTGTCACAGATACTTGCACAAGGGTTCCCCTCTGCTCGTGGGACTCACTCCTGTAACGATTATTCGAACGGGTTAGATCGTTCGATCATGTGTTATTGTTGGTAGCTCTACTTATAACGGTTGGCTTAGACTTAGATGTTATGACTTGCATTGTTAGCCCCACTTCATATGTTTCATTCGGACTCACCTTATTAGGCTAAGTAGTACCATGCTGTTTTGGTTTCTGTTTGTTTGTTCATCATTCCGAACCTTCGAATTATACTTTCCTTGTTATGAACTTAGACTCTCATATCCTCAGTTCTATATCCCCCCCCCCCCCTCAACTCCCTTTTGTTTGAAAACTGTCGTTTTGTTGTTCTAACATTACATCCCGGTCCTTGGTCCAACCCTTAATGAGAATTCCTAACCTTTACCACTTGATAATTTTACTTCCCCTTCTTAGATGATACTTTAGACTTACACGGATAACCTAACATCAACATAGTTCGATAACCCAGGCACAATTTGTGTACTATTTCTTTTTAACACACACCCCTTCTAAAAGCTTAACATGCATTGGGCTAGTTAAAAGGTCCTATCTTTAACTAAGGCCTTAGAGTGTTTTTAAGCATCGCAATGTGCCAAGAATACCTATTTCTTGTCCAGACCACTACACCAGTTCTCGGCACCACCCAAGTGCCAAAATTTCCACTCCAACAAAACGGTTCACTTAACCTCTTTCTGCTCTAGCTTACTAAGCGGGTGTTTACAGAATTTTCCAAAGCCAACTCTATCTCCCTAGTCCTGGATTTCCTGACAAGTTTACTATTATGTACGTGAATACCCCCTAGTCCCTAGTTTTACAGTTAACTCTTAGTTCCGTTAACTTCATATGTTATACTTGTAATTATCTTAGAAGCTATTTTTTTTCGGTTATTACCATTACTCCCTAAATTCCTTTAATTATATTTGACCCCATACAAAACCCGTTAAATCTTTTAAGGCATTTCTATAAGGTTTTGAAGTTTCTTTACGCCATGTGACATTCACGAGTTTACAAATTCCTTCAATACATTCCTAGATGATCATATTTGGTACAGTTGTACCCTTTATACTAAAGGTTTATGTAACTTAACGAATCAGTCTATAAATCAGTTAGTGACTACTTAAACTCACAATCATCTTCCTTTTTATTCCCATACAATTTATAATCCTTCTAACCTCCCTACTTTGGTTACTGTTTAATCTTACTAGGTTGTTTTGATTTGACTCTTCCTTCTCTTAATTCTTCCTATAACTAAATAGGCATTGAATTTTCCAGAAATACTAGTAATCCACTAAGTTCTTTTTAAGTGTTTAGACTCGCCCATTTACAAGGTCAGCCCATGACTACGCCATCCCTCCTTACTAATCCTTACACATTACCTAGACACACTCATAAGTCGTTGTCTACAACTTCACTTGCTCGACTTTACTACTAAGTTTGTATGTGGTTCCGGTTCTTCTTCCATAACGTCACCATCCAGACCGTTGTTATACCGGTAACACCATAAGCTCTCAGCATTACTCTAATCAAAATTTTCAGCATTAATTTAACCAAGTGTTCAGCACTAAACACTTGGGCATTTATTCAGTCTTGACTAGGTAGTGTGTCCTGATTATCTAGTAACAATATTCCCAGCACTCTCAGCATTAGTTTATGACACGAACACTCAAGCTTTCTAGCGCCAGAACATAAATTATTCGGCTTTGATTTGATAAGATCTCCACTATTAAAATCACCCTACTGTTCATTAATTAACCAGGTTTTTCCTTAGCCATGAACTACATTATGATAACCGGTTTCTTCCCTAGTCAGTTAATAACATAATCTCTTAAGTGCTTTACTAGTGCATTACCCCTGGGTTACTCTTACAAGTTTTGGCAGCCATTTAACCAAGTTTTCAGCACATAGAAACTTAGGCATATTTCGGTTTTGACTAGATAGTTTCTCTTGGTAATTAGTGACATTATTCACCATTTCCTTAGCATTATTTACATGTTCTAAACACTCAAACTTCCCAGAATGAAGACATACGCTTCAGCTTTAATTTTTACAAGATTTTCCCACACTTAGAACCCACCCTTTATTTCGTTACTTATTCAGACTTTTCCCTAGCCATTGGTGACATGATTTACCCAGTCACCTAGCCTTAGCTTCCTTGACAACTCCTCTCCAAATTATCCAGAACAATACCGTACTCTTCCGGCAACCAAAACACAAGGTTTACAACTCAGTAACTAGTTCTTAACTCATCAACGTGATAATTCAACAAACCACACATAATCAGATTTTTGT
>JAIOTZ010000128.1:0-83996 GCA_023374045.1 Limonium bicolor | reverse complement strand
GGTCATAAAATGATCCTTGGTTAACTTCATACGAGTTTTAGAGCTTTATAACTTGTCTATCTTAAGGTCGGGCTTTAACGCACGTTTTTAACCTTAAGGAGTTTAGGTGCGTTTTTAACGGCCAAGTGTTATGCTTCCTTAGGGTTTAATAAACCCCCAAATAATATTTATTTACCTATATTTAATTATTTAAATGTTAGGGGTATTTCAGTCTACCCCCTTAAAAGGACTTCGTCCCGAAGTCATAACTTATACTTACATATCCTATGGAATGAAGTTCCTCGTATCTATTCCCTGTATGCATCTTATTCCTGGGTGTCAATACTATAGTGACACCTCTACATTCCATTTGTAATCCAAGTGTATGCAATTCATACATATAAATAGCCTTACTCATGACATTCAATATAATCATAACACAAATAACTTGGTAAATACTGTAAAGTAATTAAGTGCTTCCATAAACATCCAAGTGTTACATAGAACACACCAGTAATCATTCAAGTGTCACATGGGACATAAAATAACCAACCAAATGTCACATAGGACATACTAATAACCATTCAGCCAATTGCACACATGCACACCAAATAAACACAAATAACCATACACAAAACCAATATAGACTACAGATATGCAAGTCGCATGTGGTGCTCTACCCCCCTTAAAAAGGGTTACGCCCACATACCCCCACAAGTATACACAAAACTAAGAGAAAATTGTTGGATACTTGTCTCGCGTGGAGTCTTCTAGCTCCCATGTCGCCTCCTAAATGTCGTGGTTTGACCACTTAACCTTGACCATTGTAATGGTCTTGTTCTTGGTTTCCGTAGTCTTGGATTTTAATATGAGAACTGGGGTCTCCTCATATCTAAGTGTAGGATCTAGTTCGATTGTCTCGGGCTCTAAGATAAATCTAATCTGTAAGCTAATGGGCCCACTCGCTCCGTAATAAGGTACGGTCCTACATACTTCGGGCTAAGCTTGCCCTTCTGCCCAAATCTAAAAATTCCTTTCGTAGGTGAAACTCTAAGGAAGACTCGATCGCCTACTGCGAACTCGAGGTCTCTCCTATGGACGTCAGCACATGACTCATGTCCGTTTACGAGGTATAGCCCTCAAGAATCTATGTATTCTCTAACATGTTTCATAGTGCATTAGTATGCTGTTTGTTTGAATTCCGTGTGTATGTGTGAAGGTGATCTACTATCTTGTACATTGCCAATATTATTTCATGGCTTGTTTAAACTATCGTGTGTAACACACTTCCATTAATCGCCTCTTGTAGTTGCACTCATCAACGCTTGGGTCTTGTATTAATATTGGGGCTTACTTAAAATCTCTCTCTTTGATCTTCAGATCATCATCTTGTGATTCTGGTATTTGAGTTTACTGTCACCATATTCGGTTTTCATTTTCAATATAGAGTATGAGCTACGGTCAAGCTGTGCATCTTATGTATATTATAGAAAGTTTCCTGATATTATTGATTCACCAATTATCGGTAGTACATGCACGATTATTATCGTATGTTCATCAGGTATTCCACAGTAGGGTTCCTGTTAAGGTTTTCTAACAAGGTAGAGTTTTCTCTCATTCAACTCATGTGAGTATTAGTATAATGTTTCTACTCTTGATATTCTACCATGTCTATAGGTAGATTCCTATTTAATATATGTTGATTTGAATTAATAAAGAAAGACTTAAAGTCGGGTTTTTCCCTTCAGATGGCAATATGGCCATAACTTAGAAGCTAGTTCGAGACTACTCTCATTATTGATAATTGTCTCTTGATTTTATATTTAATTTATTAACATAGTTCATGGAACAATAATAGTTAATGTTTCCTCACAATCGATTATTTTTCTGCCATACGCGGAGTTGTCTTAGCTATACTATCTCCTCAGGGTAACCAGGATGGTTTAACTCTTAATTTACACCTCCCACATCTCATGTACCTATTAGTCAAATTTTATCTAAGGTTAAAGAATAGATACTTACGTATCGTAGAAATATTTGTGACCACTTGTAAGGAATCTCAGGAAGCATCCAACCCTGATGGGGTCAGCGTCAGTGTTGAACTATCCCTCCACACCATTTTGTGTTTGGTTTTCCCTTGATCTAACCAGGATCAAGTTCGACCTCCCACGTCAAATATCAAACAATCATCTAAATGTCATTTTCCAAATTTTATCTTATCAATTTTGTGACGTGGTGAGTACTACATTTTCTTTTGACCACTATACAATTATTCCAATAACTGTTGTTACCTATACTTGAATCTAGTGTATTCCCAAATCCCCGGTACCATATTCCCTTGATCAAATCATCAAGCGGGGAAGCCAGTTTTTTTCCTCTTGGCGTAAAAGGTAAATTTATATTAAAGCATCTAGGCTCATACTGTCTAGTAACTATATCCATCGATCATTTCAACTTTTAAATCCATCATACAAGTAATAAGTTCAGTTAAGGATTTGCATACCTTTGAATACCCTCTTCTCTTAAAAGGCTTATCTAATATTTAACTTATCAGGGCTTGATTATTGCCTATACTTGGTTATCATTACTTGGAGCAAAGACAGTCACAGTTAGACTTCAAGAAAAATTTTCATATCTCCATCCACAATTACAGTTCCATAAAGTACTATTTCCTCCGCCTTCAAACTTGGCTTTCCTTATTTCATCTAAACTCCATAAATCAGGTGAACCATATGTTCAGCCTAGGTTAAGTATCTCTTAATATTAGTATTATCTCAAATTAAGGGTTTCTAGTTTGAATCCTACGGTTTGGTAACGAACCATCAAAGCTTATTGTTTGTTTCTATCTCTGAGAAACGTGGTTAGTCCACAACTCAATGGCTTCCAAAAATAGGTCAATTAGGTGTATTAAATAAAGAATTTAGGATCACAAGGATTAGCATATAACGTTAGGAAATTTACGTGTAAAACTGTTGTTACAAGCCAAGGGGTATGTTTTACTACCTTTAAATTTAATTTCCTCCCACTTTTGGTGTATGTAAAAATTCAAACTCTTAACATAACTTATACTACCTCCATTGTAAGTGTCAAGGAGAGTTTTTCGTTACCATATTTATATTACATAGGGGGTTAACCTTATTTGATTTCCTGTGCTCCTTAATCTGTATTCACTAATTGAGCTGTCATAGAAGACATATGTTCGTATAGAACCATAAGGATAGTATAGGACGTGTGTCTCGAAATAGGGTAGGTATATTTAATGATATTTAGCCCTCTGAAATGTATCAATACTCCTCAACGTTTAGGTTTACAACCTCCTCAATATATGTATGTATGTAGCATTTGGTATTGCTAATTAGGTAGTTATCCCGACTTCAGAAAATACATATTCAAAATTTGTTCTCTCCCCTTTTGTTAATTAGGAGTCCAGCACAGTCACTATATTGATACTGGCTGAGACCCTTGATATTTGCTCAGGTTTAAAACTCGTACTTATCCATGATGGATGTTTAGTTATATATTTTGAGATCCTGTTTCTCTATTGTCATATTCCAAGGTTTTGCACTATTTTCTCTCAGAGTTAATAAGGGATTGTAAGATTTTCCAGTCTCGCACTGAGCGGTAAGCTCGGTGCCTGGGTATCCCTTAAAATTTCAGTGTTTGCTCTTTACGTGCAGGTTTTCATCAAGCCCCCTTGACAATTCATGTAGTCTTAAGTATTTTATATTAATTAATGTGTTCCCTTTTCATGACATCTGCTCGTCATTTAGGCAGGTCATAATTTGTAGTTACTGTAAGTTTGGACAATTGATAACACCCTTTGGCGGTCCAAGCAAAACTAATTCACTATCCTCACTGTCCTATCTCACACCATGTATCCCAAGACTAATTTTGGTTTAATACTCTTAATCCCATGGTACACTAATCTGGATTCACCACCATATATCAACGCGTCTTCTGATTTTAAAAACAATCTTGTTCGCCTTATTTATTCTCTTTTAATCACTGTTATAAATTTAGCATCATCTCCTATAGAGAATGATACAACTGGTATCCAAATCCTTACCCATACTCATCATATATAATTTAAGTTTTAATCCACTCCCATATCCTGGAATATAAAATCCTCTAAGGCTTATCCTCAAGTTCTACATAGTTATTTGTTCATTTATAGTCAAGTATTTCTTGAGTAGGATCATGCCGGGTCAAATTACTTGGCATCATGCCTCTGGATATTCCTGACCTTCGCTCATAGGCTCAGGTGATCTCGGTCACAGAGGTAAGGAAAATAAATATCGAAGTATCCCATTAGGTGGGAGGTTACTTAAGTTAGGTCTCTCTAAGTTTGGATACTTACTAACACATACAAGTCTCATCGATTGATAAATATAAACACACATTCATGCATCATGCATAAGGTTTAAGTTCTAGGCTTACCGGTTTCGCGCTGAATGCTAGCCTCAGCGCCTGAAGTTCCCACTGTGTACTAGGTGATTCTTCATGGAACTATCTCCTTTCCCTTCCGACTCCCGGATGAGGATGGCGGTCCTGTCGGTCCTCTAGCATAGGTGTTGTTCTGTGGTGCCTGGCCTACTCTTGGTCCGCCCGCCTCATTAGCTGGTGTTCTCTGTAAACCTCTAGCTCCCTTGTATACTCGGCTCCCTGGATTGGAAAAGCATTCATACTCCCTGTGACCTTCCTTTTTGCAATAGCGGCACTCCACCTTCCTTCCTGCGCAATCTACGCCTGGGTGATCATTTCCATAACGTTTACAGTAATAGTGACGTCGGGTTGGCTTTTTGCCTCTAGGTGGTGCTGTTCCTAGTGGCTGAGCTTTAATAGCTGGGCCGGTCAGACGAGGGACCTGCTCCTTCGTCTTCTGACCATGGAAATCCTTCCGCCCCTTCCTCTTAACAAAGACTTTCTTCCCCTTCTTGCAGTAACCTCCAGAGGTTGCTCCACCATCATCTCCTTCGGTACTCTTTCTCTTCTTTCTTTCTGCGTCGGAGTAGTCGACTCCTGGTATATAGTCCAACAACCTGGTGCACCGTGCGTAGTATTGGTCAACTGTTTGCCTCCCTTGGATTAAGGTCTTGATCTCTTGCCTTTTCCTCTGCTTTAGGTGTTCAGGGTAGAATTTCTCCCGCAACACTTCCACAAACACTGTCCATCCAAAGTCCGGTGTAGCTCTACGGTGGCCCTCCACAGACCGCCACCAAATGTTAGCTGCGTCCTTCAGGTTGTACGCGGTGATGTCGACCTTCTGGTCTTCTGGAACTCCAACAGCTTTGAACGCCTTCTGGTGCTCCACTATGAATTTCTCCAGTGCGGTGGGGTCCGGTTCCCCTGAATAAATTGGTACTCTCGCGTCTGCAATGCTCTTCAACCAGTTGATTTCCCTGGGCTGCGGCGGGTGGGGTATGACTCCCGTAAGTTGAGCTCCCAGTTGCTGCGCGAAGACTGCCATGGCTGTCGCTAGGTCCGGTACTGCTGGAACATCCGCCGGTGTCTCGTTATCACGTCCACTGCTGCCTCCACGTGGTCTTTCTCTTGTCGACTTCTATAACAGTATACTATTATTTCTACTCTGTTGCTACACCGTCATACACAATCACAGTCATGTAAGTAAGTTAACTACTAGCAATGAAATATCCCTAGGGTTTTTCTAAGTCATGTATCCTCACAGACGTTTCCCGTATCCCAATATTCCTATGCTCATTGTCCTAGACTCAGTATCCTTCATCAGAGCGGAGTACCACTCTGATACCACTTTTTGTAACACCCCTATTCACTAATTACCCACATTAACCTTTGTAATTATTAATTAACCATATTACCTTTTTAATTTACCAAATATCCACCTTAATTTTTGTAAATTACAATCTCATTATACCAAATTTTATAAATTACAAATAAACCCCTTAACTTCGGTTTTCACTTATATTTTCCTTTATCACTTGTAAACCCCAAAATTTTATATAAGTTACATATTAACTTATAAACTATGGTTTAAATATTTTTGAAATACCCCAAACCTAAGTATGCTAAGTAAACATCAATTTATGATGTGGTAAGGCTAAAATATGCCTTAGAAAGATTGGTAGACAATTTAAACCAAGGAAAACACAAGAAAATGCCTTAAGGGCATTAGGGCAAAATGTGCTCTAAGCTTGGAGAGACTTGGGTGGGTACCCAAATATCATGCTAAGACCTAGTAATATTCTAATGGTCATTTTAAACCAATTACCAAAGAAAACCAACTTGAAAACAAGTTAAAACACAAAATGTGCTTTAAGAAGTCTTAAAGCACATTTTGAAAAATTGTCTTGTAAATGAGTTTTGAGTGGCTAAATGCGCATGATTACACCTTAATCAACATGTGTACTAATTAGTATCATATTAGGAAGCCTAAATCAATGGGAAATCAAAAATTTCAGAAATATGTGCACTAATTTGTGAATAGTGCCAAATAGTGACTAGTTTAAGTTTTAGTCAACATAAGTCAATTAGTTGGTCAACCAGACCATAAATATCTTGATTATAAAGAGGGGGCCGGTTCTCTAGGATGAGTCATCATAGACTTCATCAAATAAGGGAAAACAAAAAAGAGTAGAAAGAAAGTTACTATTTGCTTTTATAAAGCAAATATCCTTATTAGCCTACCTCTCTCCTCTCTTCTTCATTTCCCCTTCTTCTTCCACGTTTCTTCTTGTTCTCTCTGTTTCCAAACCGTGCCCAACCAGCTCCATACTTGTTCCATCTTCAAATGTCCATAAGTTACTCATTTTAGCTCCAAATCAAAAAGTGAGCATAGATTATTCTTAGTTAGCTCAAGCTCTAGCTTTCTATCTTTACAAAATTGGAAAGCTTCATTTTGGAGCCATGGTAAATCTCCATTGATGGAGGAAAATCAAGTTTGAAGAGTTTTTTAGCTTCTCCATCCTCTTAAGGTAAAGAAAATGTAAGAAAAATCTTGTTTCCATCACTTCCTCACCATGACCGAAAATTACCTTCTCATGGAGCCTTGTTTTATCCATTGTTCTAGCTTGATTCTATTCTCCAAGGCTAGAGGAGGTCCTTCTTGATTCATATCCAAGCCTTCTTAAGACTCCAAGGTAAAACATTCATTTCAATACCTTAGAACACATTTTTAACTAGGGTTTACTCCTTAAGGTAATGTATTATTTAGCACTCATGAGAGCCAATGATATTTATTAGACATTGGCAAAGGAAATTTAAATGGGGCCGAGATTTCCAAGGAAGAAGCCTAAGGAGAAGTTGAGGGAAACTTGAGAAAAACAAGGAAATTGCTTACCTAAGGGTGGTTTAAGTTTAGTGGTATTTAAATAAGTACTAATGTGGCTTAGAGCTTAATTAAGTAATGGGTTATATAACCTAGGAAAAAAATTTTAAACAAGCTTATGAATGTGACAAAGGAGCCAATGGGAATGAGTTAGTAATATAAGTTTAAGAGGGATTTTAAGAGCATTAAAACTACTATGAGATTGATGGGTGTATTTGCAGGTTGAAAGCGTATATATGTGGGAATTCAGTGTTTAAGTTTAAGTCATTTAAGGGCCTAAGAGCCATGTCATTTAAGAGCCTTAGTGCTATGCAATTTAAGATTATTGCACTATATGAGTTTGTTGTGAATGAGTTGATTTGGGTGAGAAAATAAGATGAGAAAGGAACTTGGTGTGGTGAGATTATGTGTGAGAAAAAACATGCATTTGGGCATGAGAATATACTAGAGGAGCTATGGCAAAATTGAGTAGAAAATAAATGTTTAGGTGGTGGTGGTGAGTTGATATGACCTAGGATTCACTAGGAGTCATTAGAAGGAACTAGAGTGGAAATGAGTTAATTAAGGAGTTATTGAGGCTTAGAATGGCCTAGAGTTGTCTAGGAGGAATTAGAGGTTAGGTGGGTGTATTAAACACACCGAAATCATGTGATGAGGAATGCTAAGACTTGAGCAAAGATTTGGATGGAAAGGTGTATAATGCTTTAAGGTGATTTAGGTATGAACCAGAGAATAAAATAATGAGGAGTTTGGATAGCTTGTGTAAGTGTGATGATGCTAGTAGTGGACTAATGAGGTTTAGTTTAGATGGTAATGAGTGGACTTAGGTGATGGAAGAGAAAGGTGTGGGAGAATGTTGTCAAATGTCAAGGAAAATGACTAGGAATGTAAAAGAGCGTATGATCATGAGAATGGTGAGTAAGTGAGTAAAAGGAGATGGAAATGTCCAAGGAGGGTGCAGGATAGTTAAGGTAAAGAAGAACAAGGTTAAGGTGCTAAGAAGATGGGGATAAATGCATAGGTAAGTTCATGAGTTTAGGTTGATGAGTAGAAAAAGGAAAATAAAGGAATTGTGTATGGACATGCAAGATAACCTTGGAAGGTTTGGCAAGCAAAGAGGGGATGCAATAATGCTTAGGGAGAAGTTACATTGATTGGGAAGGAAACACTTTGGATGGTTAGAGTTTTAGACAAAAATAACATGTTGGAAAAATAAGGAAATAAGTAACAAGTGTTAGAAATTTTTGTAAGGATTGAGAAAATGGTTAAGGAGGTTTTAAAGGATGTTCTAAGGTGAGTTTAAGTGCCTATATGGTATTAAGACATAATGGGACACTTGTGGAAGAGTTGGGCATTTTTGCAAGAAAGGAGATAAGTGTTTAAGGGTGTAGAAGATGAATATTCTGGCCTGTCCGGACTTCCGTCCGAATTTGGAAGCTCGGACATGCCCTGTTGCGATTAAAATTTTTGAGTCTCGACTAGAGTCCGAACTACCGTCCGGACTTAGATGTTCGGACACTTGAAATTCTTCCTTTGATTTTTCCTCGACCTATGTCCGAACTTAGGGAAGTTCGGACACATGTTCGGACACACGTCTGGTTGCACCCTTTTGAGTCTCGACTTGCGTCCGAACTTGGTAAGCTCGGACACAAGTTCGGACGCGGTGCTGTTTTGACCAAAAACTTTGTTTAAGGTTAGGAAATGGTATCCAATGGTGGGGATTGATATGTAATGATGATATAAGGTTGTTTAAGACATGTTTGGTGGGTAACAATGATAATTAAGTGGGTGAATTATAAGTTATGAGGAGAAGTGATTCACTTAAGATTAAGTTTATAAGAACTTAAGTGGTGTTAGATGGGGATCATTAGTGACTAAGTGAGTTAAGTAAGTTAGCTTTATGGAAAAGTAATTAACAACCTAAAATTGAATGAATGTTTTAGGGTTTGAGAATTTGGACTCCAGAGAAGAGTAAGCAACCGAACGACCAACGGTGAACGGTACAGTTCTTCTTGTGACCTGCTTGCTAACGAGGTGTCCCTCGGCTTGTGTGCTATTTGTTTTTGTGTGCTCACTAAACAAGATAAAGCATGCAACCGGAACATTATGTATATTGTATTGTTGTGTGATGTTTGAAAACTAACACAACTTACTGTGAGAACTTACTAACCAACGTTTAGTAAGGAATTGAGTGAGACTAAGGAACGCTCCCTAGTATAAGTTCATTATAAACCGAAAGAGGTTAACCAACAAACATTGTCTTGTGACTTCTACTAACTGGAACTTAAGGGGGGAGTGAGGAACCCGGGACTGACTCCGGTCATGCATGCTAAAGAAAAAGGGGGTCGGTATCTATAGCAGATCCGACTTCCGCTTAAGGACTTGTCTTCGGACTTGTTGCCTAGGGTCGGTTGCCGGCTCAGCTACGTTGGACATACAGTCCATGGTAGGAGGCATTAAGATGGTGCGGTAGGATCACCTAAATCCTAAATTATAAGATAAGTTGTTTATTCAACCAATGGAGTTAATAGCTCATTGGCTAGGGTTGCTTTTGACCCGACAAAAATAAACATTGAGGTAAGATGCAATCATTTCTATTTAAAGAGTGGTTTGCATTCTAAGATTAAGATAAGGTTTGAGATAAGTTGCAACCATTCCTTTTTAAAGGATGGGTTGTATTATAAGACTAAGATAAGCTACATCCATTCCTTTTTAAAGGATGGTTGTTTCTAAGGCTAAGATAAGACTAAGATTGAGGTAAGATAAGGATGGACTAAGATTAAGAGGAAACATAATTTAAGGAGTTAAATAATTAACTCTCTAATTAAGGGAACGCATTTAAGTCGTTCACTATGTTTGAACTTTGATTGTTCATATTTGGATTGTTGTTACTGCACTTTCTATTATGTTGTGCATCTAATCAACCTCTATGCTATCGACAATTAGTCGTCGTAGCCACGTTAGCTTGGGGGCCATGAGAGGATTGTACCAGCATTCGTGCTGACCCCCTTTGGGGGCTGTTTTTACTACACAGGTGAACGTCAGGAGGCGGCCGTCGCGAGAGTAAGAAGGGGTACAAGCGTTACGGGTTAAGTGTGGCCTATGAGTTGTGCGTGTACACTCGTATGGCAATTTGAGTTAGTAAGATGTATAGGACGTGTGGGGATTATAAAAAGGATATGTATTTGGGTAAGTTTGGTTGTACTAATGTTCGGTATATTCTGTAGTTAGACCGTGGCAAGGTCCTGGAATGTAATTGAATCCGCTGCAGAGTTTGTATATATGGTGTTAAGTTTGTGATGACCACGATTGGATCGAGATGGGGTGTTACAAAAAGTGGTATCAGAGCGTAGTTACGCTCTGAAGACTAGAAATACCGAACTTAGGTGAATACTAAGGTTGAGTTTGAGTTATGGGTTAGGGGTTGAGTGATAGAGTGAGAGGTGCGTTAGTTAGGACTTCCCGGTATTTACCGGATATCCATAGTACCTAGGCCCGCCCTCCACATCCCTGACCCTGAATATGTGGAACAAACGCCAGAGAGAAGAAAGCCTTCTCTTACTCGGGGAAAACCCGATCTGGTAGTTAGTTAACAGTGAGCAATACGAGAAACACCTTGTAGTACAACAGTTTACAAAAACTTGGAGGTTTTAACCGGAGCGCAATAGAGAAACATGTGCTATTAATGGAATTCTATCAATAAGGGAACGGTAATTACCGACAACATGGGTCGACATGCTACACAGTCGAAATATCTCGCCATACCAATGGTAAGAAAAGCACTATAAGTGCAAAAGGGTAAGAAAAGATAAGTGACGTGAGTACCAGACAGTGGTCCGAATAAGCATAGCAGTGGGATAATATAAAGCTTAAGGGATAAGATTACTGGAAAGTCCAGTTAAGAACGGGAACTCCAAACCCCATACAATGAAGAAGGTTGCAAACCTGGCCGACATAATGCAGGTGACAATAAGAACGCGTACAACTGTATACCGGGATAGGACTACAATGTAGTGCCTAAAGGAGGAACATTACTTAGTAACCATGACAAACGTGTGGGAACGGGAGCGAGGATTAAGACACAAGAAAAATAATAAGGGGTTCCCTCAGAAAGAGGACGCCCGGGTAAGTAACAGTACGGTCAATCGAACAGGAAACTGCCGGATGGCTAGTTATCGAAAATAAAAGAACATCCAAGGAGTCCTGAGAACTACCAATTACATGGAGATTAGGTGGAAGTACGACTACCGACGCACACGGTACCGGAAGCTCATCTTGCATGGCGCACTTTCCATAGCAAGTGCTACCACGGTTAAGCTACACGGGAAGCCATCATGGCGAGGTAAGCGAACGCCACAGTCGTAGTACGCATTAATACCGGATTGCAAATCTAAAAGGACGGGAGAATGAGACCTTGGAAGGGCCTGACGGCCTGACCATGATGAGATGAGTGGATACACCAGTCAGCAGGGAGCTGAACTTGGACAGAATACTAAACGATATAAATATGAGCAACAGTACAACCTACTACAACAACAATAACCAACAACACGATAAGAACACTAAACCCGGATCTCAAAGAGACGAACAAAAGAGATCGCTCAATAATGCGAGCAAAACACTACGTAAACAACAACATACAAGAAATGTATAATAAGATACCATTGAGACCGTTGACATAACGTCTTCCAAGAAGAGCGGGATAGAACTCCCAAGATGACCATTAAGAATACCAATAACAACAATCTTCGTTGAATATGTTAGTAAACCCCGGAAACAAGAATAGAAGAAATGAACGTAAGCTATAACCTACTAAGGATTAAAGATATACAATCCCGACAGAGGGAAGCTCAGAGGACTACTCACACAGAACGGGTATAGTCGAGCCAAATAACTGATGAGCGACAGCTAATACTGTTCGTCTAACTCATTAACACCCAAGTATGAGTGATCATCAACGGGTGGCGTAGTCAACGGAAGTTGAACGAAGCGTTGAGATTGTAACACCCCTTCCAACATTAACACACTTAACGACCAACTGCAGCGGAAAACATACTTCATCACATTACTTAACTCATTGGTGTTACACACCGTTAACCACCCACGTGGCTAACAAGGCTATTACATACACATTGTATCGGTCTGATGGACTAGATTCCCGAGCGACTACACATTACTGTCCCTCTCCATAAACAACAACAACAACATATACCTTAAACTGTACCGAGTATTCACAAACTAATGCCGATAACAATTTCTGTCTTACTACACCTACTGTACAAATATACCTAAGATGATTACCCATGTACAAACGACTACCCCGTCCTACTCTCGAACGGCTTCCAGCTCCTTGTACCTGAAATAGGAAAAAGAAGAGAAAAGGGTGGCCCCCAGGGGCTCAACACCTTTGCTGGTATGGTAATCCCGCAGCCCGCATACTACCGGGCCACGCACAACTAATTGTCGTCTTAGCATGCGGTTGATTATATTTAAATCATGCATGTAACTATAAACACACAACACATAACATTTCGCCTCAATGGGCTCAACAAACAGATAACACATCCTTACTTGATAAGTCACTCATGGTGTTCATTACCCCTAGAGTGTTTCTCCTCCAATGGAGCTACTTCCTTAATAGACGACACTCACCCATTAATCAGTTATCCTTAAACGCCTCTTATCACAAACTGGGATTCATATACATGATCCACATACTCCACATTTTTACAACATATAACATACACCACATAACAACACTTTTCACGTTTCAACGTGCACATAACAACATCGCAATGGGAATTGTAGTACAACAACAACACATAACATAACGGGAACGGTTCTCTTAGGAACCGGCCCAACCATAGTTAATTCACTGGTGAGCCTAGAGAATGATGTCACCCTCATGATAAGCTCGTTATACAACACTCATTACCGTCCTAATAGTCGGACGAGTAACTTAAGTTAAGATGGTTCGGATATAGTGACCCGAACACACCACATAAACACATGTTCCCCCTAAACCGATCATAAGTCAGAATAGCTAAGCTTTGGAGTAAGCTAATGGGAGATCATAACCCGTGAGGGAAACAGCCATAACAGAGATGAGGGTAAGGCTAAAAAGGATACCCACTCCCAAACAACGCGCGACCGGCCTAACCGGATTCCTCACCCCTGTTAGTACACACTTACTTTTAGATATTAGTTAGAGCCCCACTATGGAGTCTATCACGTCCACACATCATACAGTATTACAACTGGGTTACACATACGAGGGAGGTCCTTACATACACACACAAATATCACACAATTAACACACGTATAGCCATGGTTAGAACGTCCCATGGTTCGGGTCGTTTAATTCGAATACCGAACTCTCATGTGATCCTAGACTCAGTTAACTAAGGTTTAACACTTTCGAGGTTAAATGGTATCGGAGTTGAACACCCCACATAAATGAATTACTATAAACTCATTACATGTTTTATCTTACAATGTGGCAAACATACAGAAAAACACATTGGCATACAAGCCGGTGTAATCCGGTAGGACACGGGTTGCAAGAAAACTATACCTGTCACCGGAGTCCACTATATCATGTCTACTTATGTTCCTCGAACAATTCTCGAACAACTGGTAACATTACATGTACTTTTATTAACACTGGGGTAACATGATTGTTTAAAGTCTAATGCTCATAACTTATCCCCGTTAACTTAGTTAAATAACTTCACATTTTAACTTGTTTTACTTTTACATTTTAATACAACTTTTCCCCCACTAAATTGCCATTATAACTCACTAGGGTTTACTACTTAAACCACACTTAGTTTGTTTTGTTTTTTTTTTACATCTTTTGGGTTGTCCGACCCATAAACTGGGTCGGACCGTTCCAGAAACTTTTTCCGTCTTTCAAATTCTCCCGTCCGACCCATGTCCGACCCAAGTCCTCTGGGTCGGACCATTCCAGAAACATCAACGGGTGAATTAACAGAGGCCGTCCGACCCACCCTGGGCCAGACCACTGGGTCGGACAATATCAGAACTTGTCCAAAACTTGTCAAACTTTCTCCAAACTTCTCCTCAAGCCTCCTAATGTATTCTAACATCATTTGGCACGTTTAACCCTTCATATAACATCCATAAAACTCATTTTATAACTCCTTAAACACTTACTCTTTCCTTACCAAAATTCCTAACACTTATAATGTTTTCTCTTTAGTTCCTCCAAGTGGTGTTTCATAATTATGATAACCACTATGCCAAAAATGTTTCCTTACCATCATAACATCATCTCTTAAACATCATTTCTTACTAACTAAATCTCCTTTTTCACATCTTACCTAAACATCATTTCCTCCTTGTACATCAACCTTAAACAAACTTCTCCAAGACTTTAATACATCCTCAAAAACACTCATTGAATTCCTAGAACTTCCTAGATAATACCTAAATCCTTGTATCACACTAAATCACCTTAATACATGCTTTCTTCCCTAGTAAAACACTTGTTCATTTTTAACACTTCCTAGTTCACCAAAACTCATTTAAAACACTTAGAACTTCTTATACATTTTCCAAATTTTGCCATAGCTTCCCTTGTATATTCTCACATCCAAACACTTAGGTTTTTACCTTATTTCTTTCAAGAACACCTAAGTCCACCAAGAACTTTCTCACACACAAAACTTCACCAAATTTACACCACATCACAATATAGTGCATAAACTTAAATTGCTTGGCACTTAGGCTCTTAAATAACATGGCTCTTAGGCCCTTAAATTGCATAAACCTTAAACACTGATTTTCCCACATTAATAATGCCTTTGACCTGCAATTACATACAACAACACATATGCCCTTTAATAGTTTCCTTGAGAGCATTTTATTAGGTCATTCACCATTGGCTCCTTAGGTATTTTATTAAGCAAATCAAGCTCATTTTTCGTAAGGCATTTAAACTACATTGAGATAGTTTGTTTACCTCTTTTCCTCTCAAACTTCTTTCTTGTTTCCTTGTACCGAAAATCAGCAAGGAGTTTGATCACTTGTCAACTTTCTAATCAATACACATATAAGGGTAATGAGCTTAAGAATTCACACTTAAACTCATATACAAACCCTAGTTTAACATAAGTGCTTTAATACACTAAAATGATATTTACCTTTGAATTTGAAAGAGAACTTGAATATGTAACAAGAGAGGTTTCCACCAAGCCCTTGAATGATTGGAATGAAGCTAAAACAAAGCAAAAGAAAACACCATGAAGAAGGTGATTTCGGTCACTTATGAAAACAAAAGGAAATGAAGTTTTTCTTTGACTTTCCTTACCTTGAAGCAAAGGAGAATAACAAGGCATGAAAAGGTAAGCTCAAGCTCCTTCAATGGAGAATCTTCATGGCACCAAAATGGAGTTCTTGAAGATTTGAAAAGAGAGAAGTGTAGAGCTTGGCCTAACTAAGACAAATATGGTCTTAGAATTTGATTTGGTATATGGAGCTAGAAGATACAAGCATTCAAAGATGGAGATGGTATGTTTTTGCTGTAGCAAAAACGATTTCAAGAAGGGATGATGGAGAACGCTACGGTGGTGAGTGAAGGAAACAAGAGAATGAGGTGAGAGAGTGCTATTGTTTAGATATTTATGTAATAAAGTAGAATAGTACTTTACTTTATTTCTTTCTTTCTTTAATTGATTTGTAAATGGTGGTGACTCACCCTACAAAAACCGACCCCCATTTAATAATAAGGGTGTTTTGGTCGTTGTTTACCAATTAACTTACTTATATTGACTTATGTTATAAATTTGCATATTTTGGTTACTATTCACAAACTAAGGCACATATTTGTGAAAATTTTGATTTCCCATTGATTTAGACTTCCTAATGTGATACTAAGTAGTACACATGTTAATTAAAGAGTAATGATGGACATTTAGCCATTCAAAACTCATTTACAAGACAATTTTTCAAAAATGTGCTTTAAGACTCCTTAAAGCACATTTTGTATTTTAACTTGTTTTCAAGCTTGGTTTTCTTTAGTAATTGATTTTATATGTTCATTAACATATAATTAAGGTATAGACATGATCTTTAGGTCTTATACAAATTTATCCCAAGCTTAGAGCACATTTTTGCCCATATTGACTTTAAGGCATTTATTTGTGTTTTTTTGGTTTAATTGTCTACCAAGGTTTCCTAAAGACTTTTAGCCTTATTAAATCATAATTGAATATTATTTAGTCTTGGTAGGTTCTTTGGGTCCTAACCAAGTTCACTCCAAGCTTAGAGCATGTTTTTGGCTCAAACTGAGTCTTAGTGTTTTATTGTGTTTTACTATGGTTTAAATTATTCACTGATGTTTCTAAGGCAATTTTAGCCTTTATATACCATAGTTTAACATTTAAACAACATATCAAGGTTTGGGGTATTTCAGAGATGGAAGCAAAAGATGACAGGATGATTTCCGACTTAGACACCGCAAGGCAGATGCCTAATACGAACTAATCCGTAATTGCTAAAAGACATAAGTCTAGTAAAATGACAGTATTGTCAAAGACACTAAGTGACCTCAGATCACCTGAATAAACTTCCATAGCAGGAAGCAGGATGCAGCAACTTACCATGAATCCGACTACTTTAGTATTAACCTAACGGTGGATTGTGTTCAAAAGACCAGAAACTTATGAGAATACCCTACGGATGAGTAAGAGTACAAGTAATGAACTGAGACATTAAGCACTAAGAGCCTACGAGCCAAGGATGTTAACCACATCAGAGCCCGAGGCGTAGTAAGTTGTAAGAGAGCTTATTTAAGCCACGAAGGAACTACAATTCGTAGATATGAACGGTTACCAAACCTATAACTTAGATTGTGGAAAATATTGCCAGGAAAAGGCACCAATGAGAATAATGAGATAGTACATTGGCAGGGGCGGAGAATGAACCATGCCTTTTAGGATGGGGATACCTCTCCTTGTTGTGAGGCCAAGAGTGGGAATAAACCCCTTAAAAAGGGTTTTCACTTATTAGAGAAATAATACGTTTGTTAGAGAATGGAAATTGTAAACCTTGAGATTACCTTAGAACGTACCAGATGCACTTGAGTAGAAGGAAAGCTGCAGAGACAGACCTCATATCCAACACCCATGATTTAAGAATCAGCAATCGTCAGAGATAAACATTGTGAGTGCACATAATGACACGTCAAATGACCAATGCTCAGAAGAGCTTGTGATTCAGCGGACGACTTCTTCAGTAACCGGTTAAATTATATGGTAAACAACATCATAAGGATGAAAGAATGCGAGAGAAATTAGCCTACTTACGAATTTGAGATTGGAGCAGAACATCTTCATATTAAGAGTCAACAATTTTACAACACGGTACGGCAATCGCCAAACACCGAAATTAGAGAACTCCGAGTGTGTTTACACCAAGAAAGGATTGAATGTAAGATAAGATGTTAGAGTAAATGAGTAAGTAGTTGCGCCATCAACGGGCAATAGAGTAAAGGCCAACTACCACGGTAGTAGTGGTCGTGAGTACAATATTTATATGAGGGGATTAAGACATGGTGCACGGTAAAGCGACCGTTATGTATGAGCCGTCAAATACTGACACTGAGGCAATTAGATTTATGAGTTAAGACCAGCATAAGTAAGGAAATAAGATGGTAGACGAACTGTGCATTGATGCCAGTAGTCTGGACCTGGTTTAGTAAGATTACACAGGTAGCACACTACCCATTCCTTAAGGAACTGGAAGTACATTCCTAGTAGAATAAATATGAGAAAGAAGATAAGAGGCTCTATGGAAAGAGACCTAAGCTACTAAGAAATTGAGTCCATACGGAATACAGAAAGGAGCTAGAGCATACCATACCCAAGAACACAGTAAATGGATTTCCCTTGATTAACTTCAAGAAGAGCAATAAATGTTATTATAGAACGATGAAAGAGGAGATTGACAACAGAATACTTCATAATTAGCAATAGCTAAACATGTGACAGACACTATGAGTTTCCTAAAACGAGACGTGGGACGAGTGCACCCCACAGAGGCTTGCAGGCCTGACACGCTCATTTATGAGTTAGTTGGGTAAGTAGTAATGTACCAGTAAGGTACCCCATGCATGTAGACGAGTGGTGTAAGGAACACGGGAAGTAGTCGACTCCGTACCACGGACAACAACGCAAGATCAGACAAGAGCGGCTATTACCACAAATAGTTGAAGAGAAGAATTCAGTTGAACCAACAACACAAGGGAATCAGAGAACAAATAATTAAGGACTATGAAGTGCGAAGAGCACGGATTGATAAGAACATACATTGGACATGTCTTAAAGTGTTAAGGATAAGGCTGTAAAGCGCAATAAGCACTAAACAGTAGTTTCAGATGAAGGGTTATCCTCAGACCAAAGGTCAGTTGGAGAGAACAATTTAGACATTCGAGAAAACACTAAGAGTATGAACATAAGATCTTCAAGGAGAATGGATAGGCGAGTTACAACTCATTAAGGCCGTGTATATAAAAGATAACACGTGTCCACTGAGAGACCAATATTCCTAAACTGTAAGGAGGCAGAAGGATATACAATACTATGAACGATTAGAAAGGCAGTTAAGCCTAAGATTATCAGAGTCGCGCAGCTGAAGCTAGCAGACCACTACCTTTGAGATTAGACCAAACTAAGTTAAGAATATGGTACAAGTACCGTTAAGAATCCTCGATTCAGAGACTAAGTCATTAGCATAGTTATGACCCTCTGATCGAATTATAAGTGAGATAAACGACATGGAAGCTAGAATGCTTAGTGAGAATTAGACATCTTGAACCTATGTTCAAGAATGATATGGTGTTGATTACGTGGACGTAATCCATTTTAAGGGGGGTAGAGCGAAAACCGCTTAGCGTATGCTTATGTACTTAGTACATAAACTACGGTGCGCATAGCACAAACTAATTTGAGAATATGTTTTACATAAACATTTTGAGATAAAATATGGTTATTGCGCACAGAAGATGTGAATACCATACATGTTAAGTACCTATCTTGTTAACTCCGGTGTGAGTACAAGTTAAGAGAATTAAGGAAGAGGATTAAGGAGACTTAAGAAATAAGGAATATATGAGGTATAAGTCGATATGAGACTATGTGTGAGATAAGAATAAGATAACACTATTGGATACTGTTCGATATGAATATGAGGAAGAAGATAGTAATGCTATGAGATATAAGATGGTGAGAATTGGTATGAGACGGTTATAGAAATTAGTAGGAATTTAAGTCTTGAGGTAATTACTAAGAGATGAATCGGGAATGTTTGATGGACTGAGTCCACACTTTGGAGATGCATTGATTATGATTAGAAGAACTAAAAAGATAGAAAATTGGACATGAGTGAATTATTTGGATGTTTGAAAATGACGTGGGAGGAGGAACTTGATTTTCTAGGGATCAAGGGAAACCGAACACAAATTGGGGTGGAAGGATAGTTCTACACTGATGCTGATCACATCAGGGTTGGATGATTCCTGGAACTCCCTACCAGTGGTCACAATTAAATCACGCTAAGGATAGAGGCATTAGGATAAAATGAAATTGGAGTTGATTGTATTTTAATTAGAGGAATTACTCCTCACATGACCTCGTAAAAAGGATTACCTTTTTACTGAGTCTCGCCTATGAAGTCAAGGACGCACGAGCCTTTGTCTTCGGACCGATGACATGGGGAGAGCAGAGTTGTTTTGTATTCTGGCCCATGGTGGCATGGACGAATGTGCCTTTGTCTACAGACCGGTGACATGGGAGAATACGATGGAAATTATGTGATTGTTTTAATCATCAAAAAGGAACAAAGAGAATTTTGAGTGTTATACATGCTTAAGCATGTTGTGTGATATTTGAGAATAAGCATATGGTGGATCTAATGATTCAATGAGTTTAAGTATACATAAGTATGATCTATGTGATCTATGGAATGAGGTAAGACATGTATTCTAATAAGATAAGATGCATGGGAACTTTGGGGACAAAGTTCTTTTAAGGGGGGTAGATTGAAATACCCCAAACCTAAGTATGCTAAGTAAGAATCAATTTATGATGTGGTAAGGCTAAAATATGCCTTAGAAAGATTGGTAGACAGTTTAAACCAAGGAAAACACAAGAAAATGCCTTAAGGGCAATTAGGGCAAAAATGTGCTCTAAGCTTGGAGAGACTTGGGTGGGTACCCAAATATCATGATAAGACCTTAGTAATATTCTAATGGTCATTTTAAACCAATTACCAAAGAAAACCAAACTTGAAAACAAGTTAAAACACAAAATGTGCTTTAAGAAGTCTTAAAGCACATTTTTGAAAAATTGTCTTGTAAATGAGTTTTGAGTGGCTAAATGCCCATGCTTACACCTTAATCAACATGTTTACTAATTAGTATCACATTAGGAAGCCTAAATCAATGGGAAATAAAAAAGTTTAGAAATATGTGCACTAATTTGTGAATAGTGCCAAATAGTGACTAGTTTAAGTTTTAGTCAACATAAGTCAATTAGTTGGTCAACCAAGACCATAAATATCTTGATTATAAAGAGGGGGCCGGTTCTCTAAGGATGAGTCACCATAGACTTCATCAAATAAGGGAAAAAGAAGAGATAAGTAAAGAAAGTTACTATTTGCTTTTATAAAGCAAATATCCTTATTAGCCTACCTCTCTCTCTCTTCATTTCCCCTTCTTCTTCCACGGTTTTCTTCTTGTTCTCTCTGTTCCAAACCGTGCCCAACCAGCTCCATACTTGTTCCATCTTCAAATGTCCATAAGTTACTCATTTTAGCTCCAAATCAAAAAGTGAGCATAGATTATTCTTAGTTAGCTCAAGCTCTAGCTTTCTATCTTTACAAAATTGGAAAAGCTTCATTTTGGAGCCATGGGAAATCTCCATTGATGGAGGAAAATCAAGTTTGAAGAGTTCATTAGCTTCTCCATCCTCTTAAGGTAAAGAAAATGTAAGAAAAATCTTGTTTCCATCACTTCCTTACCATGACCGAAAATTACCTTCTCATGGAGCCTTGTTTTATCCATTGTTCTAGCTTGATTCTATTCTCCAAGGGCTAGAGGAGGTCCTTCTTGATTCATATCCAAGCCTATCTTAAGACTCCAAGGTAAAACATTCATTTCAATACCTTAGAACACATTTTTAACCTAGGGTTTACTCCTTAAGGTTAATGTATTATTTAGCACTCATGAGAGCCAATGTATATTGATTAGAACATTGGCAAAGGAAATTTAAATGGTGGCCGAGATTTCCAAGGGAAGAAGCCTAAGGAGGAAGTTGAGGGAAACTTGAGAAAAACAAGGTAAATTGCTTACCTAAGGGTGGTTTAAGTTTTAAGGGATGGTATTTAAATAAGTACTAATGTGGCTTAGAGCTTACATTAAGTAATGGGTTATATAACCTAGGAAAAAAATTTAAACAAGCTTATGAACTTGTGACTAAGGAGCCAATGGGAATGAGTTAGTAATATAAGTTTAAGAGGGATTTTAAGAGCATTAAAACTACTATGAGATTGATGGGTGTATTTGCAGGTTGAAAGCTTATATATGTGGGAAATTCAGTGTTTAAGTTTAAGTCATTTAAGGGCCTAAGAGCCATGTCATTTAAGAGCCTTAGTGCTATGCAATTTAAGATTATTGCACTATATTGAGTTTGTTGTGAATGAGTTGATTTGGGTGAGAAAATAAGATGAGAAAGGACTTGGTGTGTGTGAGATTATTGTGTGAGAAAAACAATGCATTTGGGCATGAGAATATACTAGAGGAGCTATGGCAAAATTTGAGTAGAAAACTAAATGTTTAGGTGGTGGTGGTGAGTTGATATGACCTAGGATTCACTAGGAGTCATTAGAAGGAACTAGAGTGGAAATGAGTTAATTAAGGAGTTCTTGAAGCTTAGAATGGCCTAGAGTTGTCTAGGAGGAATTAGAGGTTTGGTGGGTGTATTAAACACACCGAAATCATGTGATGAGGAATGCTAAGACTTCAGCAAAGATTTGGATGGAAAGGTGTATAATGCTTTATGGTGATTTAGGTATGAACTAGAGAATAAAACAATGAGGAGTTTGGATAGCTTGTGTAAGTGTGATGATGCTAGTAGTGGACTAATGAGGTTTAGTTTAGATGGTAATGAGTGGAATTAGGTGATGGAAGAGAAAGGTGTGGGAGAATGTTGTCAAATGTCAAGGAAAATGACTAGGAATGTAAAAGAGCGTATGATCAAGAGAATGGTGAGTAAGTGAGTAAAAGGAGATGGAAATGTCCAAGGAGGGTGTAGGATAGTTAAGGTAAAGAAGAACAAGGTTAAGGTGCTAAGAAGATGTGGAGAAATGCATAGGTAAGTTCATGAGTTTAGGTTGATGAGTAGAAAAAGGAAAAGAAAGGAATTGTGTATGGACATGCAAGATAACCTTGGAAGGTTTGGCAAGCAAAGAGGGGATGCAATAATGCTTAGGGAGAAGTTACATTGATTGGGAAGAAACACTTTGGATGGTTAGAGTTTTAGACAAAAATAACATGTTGGAAAAATAAGGAAATAAGTAACAAGTGTTAGAAATTTTTGTAAGGATTGAGAAAATGGTTAAGGAGGTTTTAAAGGATGTTCTAAGGTGAGTTTAAGAGCCTATATGGTATTAAGACATAATGGGACACTTGTGGAAGAGTTGGGCATTTTGCAAGAAAGGAGATAAGTGTTTAAGGGTGTAGAAGATGAATATTCTGGCCTGTCCGAACTTCCGTCCGAATTTGGAAGCTCGGACATGCCCTGTTGCGATTAAAATTTTTGAGTCTCGACTAGAGTCCGAACTACCGTCCGGACTTAGATGTTCGGACACTTGAAATTCTTCCTTTGATTTTTCCTCGACCTATGTCCGAACTTAGGGAAGTTCGGACACATGTTCGGACACACGTCTGGTTGCACCCTTTTGAGTCTCGACTTGCGTCCGAACTTGGTAAGCTCGGACACAAGTTCGGACGCGGTGCTGTTTTGACCAAAAACTTTGTTTAAGGTTAGGAAATGATATCCAATGGTGGGGATTGATATGTAATGATGATATAAGGTTGTTTAAGACATGTTTGGTGGGTAACAATGATAATTAAGTGGGTGAATAAGTATAAGTTATGAGGAGAAGTGATTCACTTAAGATTAAGTTTATAAGAACTTAAGTGGTGTTAGATGGGGATCATTAGTGACTAAGTGAGTTAAGTAAGTTAGCTTTATTGGAAAAGTAATTAACAACCTAAAATTGAATGAATGTTTTAGGGTTTGAGAATTTGGACTCCAGAGAAGAGTAAGCAACCGAACGACCAACGGTGAACGGTACAGTTCTTCTTGTGACCTGCTTGCTAACGAGGTGTCCCTCGGCTTGTGTGCTATTTGTTGTTTTGTGTGCTCACTAAACAAGATAAAGCATGCAACTGGAACATTATGTTATTGTATTGTTGTGTGATGTTTGAAAACTAACAAACTTACTATGAGAACTTACTAACCAACGTTTAGTAAGGAATTGAGTGAGACTAAGGAACGCTCCCTAATATAGTTTGTTATAAACCGAAAGAGGTTAACCAACAAACATTGTCTTGTGACTTCTACTAACTGGAACTTAAGGGGGGAGTGAGGAACCCGGGACTGACTCCGGTCATGCATGCTAAGGAAAAAGGGGGTCGGTATCTATAGCAGATCCGACTTCCGCTTAAGGACTTGTCTTCGGACTTGTTGCCTAGGGTCGGTTGCCGGCTCAGCTACGTTGGACATACAGTCCAAGGTAGGAGGCATTAAGATGGTGCGGTAGGATCACCTAAATCCTAAATTATAAGATAAGTTGTTTATTCAACCAATGGAGTTAATAGCTCATTGGCTAGGGTTGCTTTTGACCCGACAAAAATAAACATTGAGGAAAGATGCAATCATTTCTATTTAAAGAGTGGTTTGCATTCTAAGATTAAGATAAGGTTTGAGATAAGTTGCAACCATTCCTTTTTAAAGGAGGGGTTGTATTATAAGACTAAGATAAGCTACATCCATTCCTTTTTAAAGGATGGTTGTTTCTAAGGCTAAGATAAGACTAAGATTGAGGTAAGATAAGGATGGACTAAGATTAAGAGGAAACATAACTTAAGGAGTTAAATAATTAACTCTCTAATTAAGGGAACACATTTAAGTCGTTCACTATGTTTGAACTTTGATTGTTTATATTTGGATTGTTGTTACTGCACTTTCTATTATGTTGTGCATCTAATCAACCTCTATGCTATCGACAATTAGTCGTCGTAGCCACGTTAGCTTGGGGGCCATGAGAGGATCGTACCAGCATTCGTGCTGACCCCCTTTGGGGGCTGTTTTTACTACACAGGTGAACGTCAGGAGGCGGCCGTCGCGAGAGTAAGAAGGGGTACAAGCGTTACGGGTTAAGTGTGGCCTATGAGTTGTGCATGTACACTCGTATGGCAATTTGAGTTAGTAAGATGTATAGGACGTGTGGGGATTATAAAAAGGATATGTATTTGGGTAAGTTTGGTTGTACTAATGTTCGGTATATTCTGTAGTCAGACCGTGGCAAGGTCCTGGAATGTAATTGAATCCGCTGCAGAGTTTGTATATATAGTGTTAAGTTTGTGATAACTACGATTGGATCGAGATGGGGTGTTACAATTTTATTTCTTTAAATAACCAAAACAGCCCACAACTTTCTTTAATTTATATTTCCGCCCATATTAAATTCTATTTTTCATACATACTTCCATAAATTACATATTCACCCAAGAACTTTTATAAACTTAATATTTTATGTCATAAATCATTTTAACCCAAAGTTTTTGGTCAACACTTTGACCAAGACTTAATTTTGTAATTAATACCTTAATAAACCCATAAAATCATAAGTAATTCTCGGCCACACACTATACTTTCCAATAATTACAAAACAGTCCCAAAACTTTATAAATTGTTATTTTAACACTTAACCACTTATTCAAATTCATAAAAATTCATAATATTAATTCCTACCTTATATTATAATATAAGTATACCAAACAACTCCTTATGTTCTCGGTTTTCATATTTTGTACACCATACTTCTCAAAATTTATATTTTTGCCACATAACTTATTTAGCTAACCATTTAAATACTTGTAGCTATTTTTAATGTTCCCAAAATTTATAATATAAGTTAATACACTTATATATTTCGAAAATCACCCAAATAATATATTTAACTCTCGGCTTTAATATACTTTTACTATATAGTTTTAAAACTTGATTTAAACCTTATAATAAATACATATAAATGTATATAAGCCATATAACACTTCCAAAAATTATGCTAATGACTTAGAATGATTATAAAACTAAAAATATCCTTAAATATTTCGGTTTGAATATATGTGTATCCTAATTAGTTTTTGTGACACATATTTATACCTTAAGGTAACAATCTTACCTTATATGTTATAAATTATTTTCCTTGATACTTTAACTCAATAATTTTTGGCCTTAATATTAACATGGCCTAAACATAATTTTTATACCAAAGTTTGAAGCTTAAATCAAGCTTAAACTTAATAAACCTTAATTATATAAACTTACTCCTTAAATCAAGACAATTCTTGTACTTGATTTTTCCTTGAATTCCAAGCTCTCCAAATGCTATCTTGATGAATAATTTTCGGCTCCTTAAATATATTTAGGAGATCCATTTGTTTGACTACTAACAAGGATTTATAAATAATATTTGAAGTAATTTTACAAGAGTTTACCTTAGGAATTTAACAAGGTATTTTTGATACACCTTGGGATGATTGTAGATCCAAGTTTCCTTCATGAAATAATGAAGAGAATATAGGTTTAGAAGTTCCTAAATTTTTGAAAATACTATAAGGAATTTACTTAGTTTTTTCAACATAAAAATATACCTTAACTTGATCTTGTTGTTCCTTGTGTTGTTGTTGAATTTAGGAACCTCCTTGGAACACCTATGGTTGACGAAAATTGTAGAAGATGCTAGGATGATTTCTTGCTTCAAGACTTGATAGAACTAACTAGGAAATTACATTAAAATGGTGTTAGGAACTAGTACACCATTAATGGAGTTTATTAGCACCTAGGAATTAACTTAACAATGGAGAAAAGAGAGAGCAAGAGAAGGGACTTACCTATTCGTGAATGAGGGCAGGGAAATGAGCCAAGAGTCACGTAGGTATTAAGAAGAAACAAGGCTAAACTAGAATGAGAGTTATTGGCTTCTCTTAAGTCATTATTTTATGTAATGTTTTAGATTATTTAGATTTCAAAAATTGACCATAATGGTCTCTCCACTTGACTAGTGCTACGGTTGTTTTTAGCAAGAATAATTGAAGCTTGTTGATGGCTTATGGGAAGATGACAAGGCAAGGTGATTAAATAACATTAAATGAACTTAATTATTGTACTAAACTTGTCTTTCTTGCAGGTGTGATCGGCTGAAATGGAGCAATTAAACAGCTCCATATGATATAGACTTACGGTTAATGCATGCTAGGAATACACTTTGGTTTTGTTAATTGCACACTAGCCAATCATACCTATTTGTTTAAGCATTCTTTTACCCAATCAAACAGCACTAATCTTGTTGTTCATGCAGGTGTTCGGACAAGAGGAAGTGAGCAGCTCCATATTGTGTAGACTTACGACAATGGAATTCTTAGGAATCTAGTTTAGGTTTGTTAATTGCAAGCAAGGCAATCATGGAAGTTAATGGTAGGTTCTTTTGATTAATATAAGACAATCTTACTTCATATTTTCAGTATAGAAATCGGTAGCATTCAAGACAGCACATGGGCTGTTTGCTTATAGTCACCACTGAATTATACAAATCTAACTTTACTTTGGTGTATTGTACTTTATTATTCGTCATATAATAATCCTCCTTGCTTATTCTCTTGCAGGTTATACATGGATGAGGCTTCATTGATGGTATTTATTTGATACATTATAATGCAAACACATGCTGGATGAGTCACACTTGCATAACCATTTTTTTGAATTAAAACTAGTCAAAAACTAGCCATATTCACGCATGGAATGGAGGTCAGATGGACTTGATTTTCAACTTGATTTTTGTTACACTATATTTTAATAAGACCATACTAATATGTGTAATAGGTTCCAGCATTTAATTGGTACATTATATGATGGAAAAAGATGAAACTTTTAAGGTAAAATTCTGATTTTAGGTACCTTTTTGACTCAAAAATCGACCCTGGTTGTGCTATGATTTAGCACTGGCATTAATTGATTTAGATGGTCAATTTATCGACTTTTAAGATTATCAACTCGTGGCTACTCAAAAACATCAAGGCAATTGCGTAAAACGCATTTTTGTGACACCCGAAGGTGCGTTTTTGTGCTTAAGGATTTTCTGAAAAATAATTAGTCGCTATGAGTTCCAAGTGTTTATTGACATTGTTTATAGTCAATAATAATATGTTAAGGTGTTACATTGAGTTATATGGGGTTATATAACTTGTAACTCAATTTCGGGCTAAAGGGGCACTCCCGGGGTAAAAAGGAGCGTAAGAAATTCCCCCGAGCACTTTGCTTATTTTTGAGGAAGTAACTTGGAAATTCTCTTAGAATGATAATAATGATTTTAGGAACTCTAAGAATAATTTATAAAGGAGTTCGTGCCACCTTGGCGCTCCTACAGGGCATCCCCGGGCCTTTATGGGGCCCACATCGGGAACCTCCGAGAACTTTGTATCTAACTGGAATTTATCATGAGAAATTCATCTTAAATGTTTATTAAAGTGTTATTGTGCATTTAGAATGACGTGTAATGCTTTATTTCATCTTATAAGGTATTTCCGGGACTTTCGGGCCTTAAGGGGCCTTTAAAGGAACTCCCGGGCATATTGTATTTTTACTCAGTTCCAACTGAGGACATGTGTTTTAAAGGTCATAAAATGATCCTTGGTTAACTTCGTATGAGTTTTAGAGCTTATATAACTTGTCTATCGTAAGGTCGGGCTTTAACACACGTTTTTAACCTTGAGGAGTTTAGGTGTGTTTTTAACGCCCAAGTGTTTATATGCTTCCTTAGGGTTTAATAAACCCCCAAATAATATTTATTTACCTATATTTAATTATTTAAATGTTAGGGGTATTTCATTACTTCCCATTGCATACCCAACCATAATTCAAATACAACTCCAATACAATACTATACCGAGTCTACTACATTAATCCTTAAATTACCGATACAGTTTGGACTTCCAAATTCGCAATACATTACAAATACAATCCCTATTACTCAACTACCCATGCTACATAGCAACCCCGTCATACTCTCTCGAACGGTGGTCAGCTTCAAATACCTGTAAAATAAAAACGATGCCCCTAGGGGCTCAGCAAAATTGCTTGCATATGAAATTCGCATATACCGCGTGCTAACCCGGTACGCCGACTATTTTGGGTCGGATATACATGGAGTTCGTTTTACATGCATACACATACTAATACTACGCCCAATACAAGAAACAATACTACCAAACATATACAGGTTCGTTACCTACCAAGGAAGACAATTTGTAGTCAACGTTTCATTTAGTTATCATTCACCCAGGTTTCATCGGATGCCACTTTCTCCTTGCTCGGGTTCACAAAGCTTACACCAGCTTAATCTTACTTACTCGTTGTTTACTCACACCCGCTCAATACCTTACTCATTATTTACTCATACTTACTCAGTACTCACTACTACCAATACTACTCTTATCAGTATCATCACTGCTCTCACATACTCGGTACCATACTCTTTCTTATCGTACTTACTCATGCTCGGTACTAATTACCATACTCTACTTACTCCTTACTCAATACTCATTACCTTACCATACATACGCAATACTCAATACTCATTACTTTTGGCCTCTGGGTGGAGTCATACACAAGACTCACCACCGGGCCTATAGATACAAAGGGCTATACACTTAGCTCCTCAAATACACAAATGTCCTTTTTTACCGGACTACTCAAATTCCAAACACTACTCTATCGGAGTATCTTACAATCTCATGGATTAGCCTAGAAGTATCTCTCTAGATAACCTCCACTTAGTTAGGGAATTACCACCGTCTAGTATTCTCAGATTTAAGGGTTTCCCCAACGTATCGAATACTCTCATGTTCGGGACATTACTATAACACCCCTAATCCTAAACCTGTAATAACGTCGCAAGTCGTAGCATAATAAATAATAATTCACAGCGGAAAATCAAACTTTCTACCTTGGTGTTACACGCCGTTACTCACCCTTGTGAGTAACAAGGCATCCTTACTCTTCCAAATACAACTCCTCACACTGTGATGAATAGATACTGAGCACTCTAATTATTACAAACCTAAACCAACTAAATGAGCAACTAACTGAATACAACAACCTCCTTAATACAATACAAAATAAAACCAAAGGCGTTTGTTGAAAACACAACTGCTACCCCCGTGTCCCTTTTTCCGGCTTGAGTCTTCTTCAATAACCTGGAATGTTTGGCCCATTGAAGGGCTCAGCAATCGAAATGCTGGTATGCTAAATGTAGTCTTAAATCATCTGTAACACCCCATCCAACAACAAACACATAATAACAATCTGCAGCGGAATACACACCTCTACAATTAACTTAACTCGTTGGTGTTACACGGTTAACCACCCACGTGGCTAACAAGGCTATACGTATACATTGTACGATCTGATGGGCTAAATTCCCGAGCGATTACACATTACTATCCCTTTCCATTAACAACAACACAAAATACACCTTTCAACTATACCGAGTATTTATAAATGATGCCGATAACAATTTCGGTCTTACCACACCTACTGTGTATATACACTAAATGAATACCCATGTACAATGCCTACCCCGTCCTACTCTCGAACGGCTTCAGCTCCTTGTACCTGAAATAGGAAAGAAGAAGAGAAAGGGTGGCCCCAAGGGGCTCAGCACCTTTGCTGGTATGGTAATCCCGCAGCCCACATGCTACCGGGCCACGCACAACTAATTGTTGTTAGCATGCGATTAATTATATTTAAATCATGCATGCAACTGTAAAACACACAACACATATCATTTCGCCTCAACGGGCTCAACAAACGGATAATATCCTTACTAGATAAGTCACTCATGGTATTTCATTATCCCTAGAGTGTTCCTCCTCTAATGGAGCTATTTCCTTAATAGACGACACTTACCCTTAAATCGGGTTATCCTTAAACGCCTCTTATCACAAACTGGGATTCATTTCCATGATACACACTCCATACTTACGACATATAACACTCCTCACATAACAAAACATAACAACACTTTGCACGTTTCAACGTGTAACATCATGACATCGAAATAGATATTGCATCACCAACAAAATACATACATAACGGGAATGGTTCTCTTAGGAACCGACCCAAACATTGTTATTAACACTGGTGAGCCTAGAGAATGTTGCCAGTCTCATGATAGCTCGTTACACAACTCGTTACCGTCTCGTTAAATGAACGGATAACTTAACAAAGGTGTCCCGGATATAGTGATCCAAGCACACGAACAAACATAACATAGTATGCCCCTGTGGCCCGACGTGAGTCAGTAATAGCTTGGTTAAGCTAAAGGGAAGGTTGGGAACCAAATTGGAAAACAACCATAACATACGGAGAGGATCGAACCTGCTATGACAACGACCCCCATACTCACACGCGTGGCCGGAACAGGCCGGACTCCTCACTCCCCCCGTTAGCACTTGTCAGAAGTTCATCATTGAACTTAGTTAAACAATCACAACATTGGGGTTAAGTCTGTTAGACCACACAAGGGAAGGGAGAGTCATACATTCACACACAAATACACACACAAACATCACATAACTATCTCACGCTTAGCCGTGGTTAGAACGTTCCTTAGGTCGGAATCGTTATCGCCGGATACCATTCTCCTACGTTTACCTAATAGTGGTTAACTAGCCCTTCAAGCGCATTCGAGGTTACCGGTATCAGCACGTAAACATACAACAACAATAATGACTGTAACTCGTCATGTTCATTTTTATCTTATAACGTGGCAAACACACAGAAAACACATTGGCATACAAGCCGGTGTAATCCGGTAGGACACAGGTTGCAAGAAAACCATACCTGTCACCGGAGTCCACTTTACCACGTCCACTTATGTTCCTTGAGCAAATTCTCGAACAACTAATAACATTACATATACTTTTATTAAAATCGGGGTTGCATGATTATTTAATGTCTAATGCTTATAATTTTTCCCCGTTAGTTTAGTTACATAACTTCACTTTTTAACTTGTTTTATTTAACCAATACAACCTTTTTCCCCACTAAATTGTCATTATAACTTATTTAACATGTCTACACAAACCTTGAAAATCTATTATCCATCAATCCCCATCATTGAAATATTTTATAACCTAAAACCATGTTTATAGTGGTCCGGGACTTGGTCCTCTTCTCAAGTCCCGGACCATATGCAACTCAAGTCTCGCCTTTTTAAAATGGGGTGGTCCGGGACCTTATACAAGGCCTAAGTCCCGGACATCCATGGGACTTCGGCCTATTTTACACCCCTGGTCCGGGACTTGAACCATGACTAGGTCCCGGACCAAAGCTACAGACTTGGTAAAATTGCATTTTTCAAACCTTGTTGCACTATTTCACCACCTCCATTAATTACCCCAAACTTCATACATGAACTTAGGCATATTCTAATACCAAAAATCACTTTGATCTCTTACAACATTGTCTTGTTTTTTTTTGCATAATTTGGCCGTCCGACCCACAGCTGGGTCGGACCATTCCAGAAACTTTTCCCGTCTTTTAAATACACATGTCCGACCCATGTCCGACCCAACCATGGGGTCGGACCATTCCAGAGACTCCAACAGGGACTAAACAGAGCTGTCCGACCACAACTGGGTCGGACCACTGGGTCGGAAACATCAGAGTTTGTCCAAACTTTGTAAAATTTTCTCCATTCTTTTTCAAGCCTCCTAATGTGTCCTAACATCATTTGGCACTCAAACACACTTAGTAATATGCTAAACTCTTTGAAACCACTCACCCCAAACCATTTTATCATTCACAAATCCTTACAAAATTCCTAGCACTTGGAAGTTTTCTCATTGAGATTTCTAGGTGGTACTTCACTATATGACCACTATACTAAGGTGCTTCTCTACACCTTAACATATCCTCTCAACTTCTTTCTTACTAACTAAATCTCCTTTTGACATCTTACCAAACATCAAATTCCTAAACCTTGAACAAACTTCGCCAAGACTTAAATACATTCTCAAAAACACACATGAATTCCTTCAAAACTCCAAGATAACACCTAAATCCTTGCATCATCTAAATCACTTTAATACATGTTCTCTCCAAGTAAAACATTTGTTCACCTTTCACACTTATGTTCCCAAAACCATTTAAAACACTTAGAACTTCTTACACGTTTTTCCCAAATTTGGCCATAGCTTCTTGTATACTCACATCCAAACACTGGGTTTTTACTTATTTCATTCAAGAAACCTAAATCCATCAAACACATTTTATACACAAGACTTCACCAAATTTACACTAATCACAATATAGTGCATTAATTTAAATTGCTTGGCACTTAGGCCTTTAACATAAATGGCCTTAGGCCCTTAATAAAAACATTAAACCTTAAACACTGAATCTCCACAATATATAAGCCTTTGACCTGCAATTACACACACCAAGACATATATTCTTTTACTAGTCTCCTTGAGAACACTTTACTAAGTCATTCACCATTTGCTCTTTAGGTAGTTTTAGCAAGCATTATAAGCTCATTTCTCCTAAGGCATTAAACCACATTGAGATAGCATATTTACCTCTTTTCCTCACAAATTCTTTCTTGTTTCCTTGTTTAAAATCGGCTAAGCTTAGTTGCTTGTCAACTTCTAAACATTACACAAACAATGTGATGAGTATTCAAGCTCCAAGCTTAATCTCATTGTAAACCCTAGGTTTTACATTGTTCAAAGAGCATTAAGATAGTTGTTTTACCTTGGTCTTTGAAGGGAATTGGAATATCTACCACTCATAATCATACACATACATTTTCCAATCTATATGTTTCACTTACTTACTTACTAATCATCTCATCAATTATTACTACGTCTTCTCCAACTACTATACTTAAGAAATTCATGGGTATAATATTCCATTAATTTACTATACTCCAATTTATACTCATTAAATACATCGGTTGTATACCGATTCATACTCATTACATACATCGGTCACATGCCGATTTATACTCCTCAAGTCTCCCATACATACTCATTCCTCATACTATTACCAATCGGGGTCCTTATTCCCCTAGAGTTTCTCTACTCCTTTCTTATTCTTATTTCTCAAATTACCATAATTACACGATGAATTAATACAAATGTTTATGTAACATAAGTATCAATCATCAACACGAATGCTCTTGCGCTATGCGCATTGTAGTTTACGCACTTGTCACGTAAAACTTACACTTTGCGGTTTTCGCTCTACCCCCTTAAAAGGGATTACGCCCACGTAATCTACCATGTGTCAACATTGAACATTGGTCGAAGGCATTCAGCCGTCATGGAGTGGTTCAGCTTCCATGCGGTCTATTTTACAATGTTCCCTGATCATTGGGTCTTAACCGTATTGCCGGTTAGTCCCAGCATCAAGAATTTTCATCGGAGTTTATTTAACTCTTAACCGGGTTCGGTTCTAGCCTAAATGGCTTTCAGGCGTTGATGATTAGCCTTTTATTCGCAAGGTGTCTTTCACTTAGAATTCTGGGCCCACTAGCTTCTGCTGCGCGACCCTGATAACTTGGGTTATTCGCCCTTCTCGTTATCCTTAACGTGTTACACGTCACCTTTTGTCCCTCTTGTTGTGGGAACAAGGTTTATTAACCAAGTGTGGTATTCCTTTACCGTGCTCGAACTCGATGAGTTTTAGGTTTATAATCAGCTCTTTGGCAATCTATATGCGTACAGTTGTGTTTGTAGTGATCATTCACTTGATTTCTCTGACTTATTGTCGGTTGAGGTTAAGTCACTACTGTGTTGTAGTGCTTCCTCTACTATTAGTAGCTTTTGGATTGTACCAGTTTCTCTGGTTCATTACAAGTGTTCTTTACTTGTATGACCTTGCATTTTCAATATGTCGGTCCTTGTGACTTTCTTAAGTCTCCCTTCACTTTTATTCCTATGGAATTCACATCTTGTGATTGTTGGTGTGTTTCACACTCTTCGTGCTTCTTTGGCCTTAGGCCGCACGGTTTGTTTCTAAGCTTTTGCTTAACTGGCTTATGCCATGTTCATATGGTGAAAGGAAGAATTTACCACTACTTACGTTTTCCATATCCTTAGCTATCCCACTAGATCATTGACTACACAAGTGCAATACCAAAACACTCAGTCCTACAGAGTGCAGAGGCGTGAACCCTTGGCAGTAACTCTCTTATAAGATCGCAATAGGGCTGATCGTTACTCTTCCAGGTGGTGCTTCGTCATTTGGTGTAGACTTCTGGCTTGTTGCCCGGCCTGTCCACCGTCTTGTATTAACAAGTCCATAGTATTGATGATTACTCATATACATTGGTCGCCTGATGCGTACCGTATTCTTACGGGTTCCACAACATTGGTTTACATAGCATCCACCGTTGCTGGCTTCAGCTCATGCATTCCCACCATTTATATCATGGTTTGGTGTTTATACTTCTAAGCTCCTTGAGCGTCATTTACTTATACTTTACATTTCCACATAACGTGTTCCTCCTGAACTGATTACTCCTTGGTTGTCAACAATTGTTGTTGATGCTTGTCCTGCATTGCTTGGCCGTTTTTGTATGCTCAAGCTTCACTACGTTAGTAGTTCTGAAAGAGATATATTTTCAGATATTTATTAATGGTATCCCATTCTTGGGATCCATGTGTTCACCGCTCTTGCGGTCTCACATTTATGAGGGGTATCCTCGCTCGTTAGTTGATGACCTTTTATTGCTGTCGTCCTTGACCATTTTCCGTATGGTTTACAATGGGTTTTGCAACCGCCGGTTTGTATGTGGTATAGTTTCATGGCATACTAGCCATATCGCCCAGAGTTTTGTTTATCTTAGGCTGTTTCCAAGTGATTATTTCTCCATAAGCTATTGCTGGGTTGGAGGTGATACTGGGCTCCATGATAAGATCGTCGCATCACGCTTCCGTTTGTTGGAGACCCTTTTTGTATCTTGGTATTGGTCGATACCATTTATTAATTTGGGGTATCCCCTGTCAAGTGGGATCCCTTCGGTGTTCTAACCGTATGTTGTTCCAATTGTGGTGTTCTTACCACGATATTTCGTTCAACTGTGTTGACTTGATGCCCTTTACGGTTTGCTCCTGGGTAGTACTGGTTATATGACAGCATTTGGCTGACATTATGAGTATGTTCAGTTTGTTATCCTGCCTTGCGGTTCTGGATCTGAGTTATCCGTTGAGGGTTATAGTGTCTCCGGTTCTTAGGGTAGATTACTGGTGTTTTGCCTTATGTTATAACAGATTTGATATTCCTTTCGGCGATGAATGGTATTTACAGTACCTTGCCACATCACCCTGTGTGTTTGTGGTAGTTGTTCTGGGAATCTCATCCCGTTCATTGAACACTGATGTGTTAATGTTAGGCATTTGCCTTACTGTGTTTAGACTAGGTATTCCTTCCAGTCATCATGTTTTACTTTAATATATTCAAGACATGTCCAATGTCTTTGTTCAGTTGTTAGTGTTTCTCGCACTTTTAACTCTTAATCATCTTCTTGCAGTAGGTTCTTGACTCCTTAGCTTGTAAGCTTATCTGAGTTCCCTTTGCTCGTTTGAAGTATCCAATTGCTTGGGTTTGAATTTGCTTATAGTCCGTAGAACGGAGTTGACTACTTCCCGTGTTTCGTGCACTACATGTATACATACGTGGGGTACCTTCTTGGCACGTTACCACTTACCCAACTATCTGTCAGGCCCGCAAGCTCCTTCGGAGTGCAGTCGTCCCACATCCCGTATTTGGGTACACTCGTAGTGCTCGTCACACGCCTAGGTGAAGTATTTTATTGCCAACTCCTCTTGTATCATTCTATGATACTCACCGTATTTCTGTTAGTTTTGTGTTAAAAATCCGAGGTTTAAAAGAAGGGTTTGTGGTTTTGAAAGGAAAATTGGGGTTTTGAAATAACAGTTCGGTGTGAAAAGAAATTCTTCATGGCGTTGCCATGATTGAGGTCCTGACCAAGTCCAGCTTCTCGCTTACTGGTATACTCTTAATACCATGGTCGGGCCGTTAGGCCTTTCTGAGGTTTCATTATTTAAATACCTAGGATTGGTGATCCTATGTTTGCTCCATTCGTCATAGCGGTGCTTTAGCAAGTATTTGCGGGTTGTTAACAGTATTCCAACCGTCCTGTAGTTGCTGCACTTGCCCTAGGCAAGTGCGCGGGTAGGTTGTTTTTCGGTTAACGTATACCGGTTACGGTATCGTTTCCATCCACCTTTAGTGGTTTGATTAGCTTTTCCTTTGCTCTTCTGATCTTGGTGATCAATCTCCTGAGCCGTTCCTCAGTGTTCTTGACATGGTCGTCGTCAATCCTGTTGTTACACCTTCACTGTGGTTAACGAGACTTGACTTGTCCTTAGGAACCACGTTGTGGTCCTATAGGTGTCTGTGTTATGAATACTTCCATTGTCACCTGAACTATGTTGCTCGGTTATTCCAGCCTCTTGGCGTGTAGGTTTGGTATTACTCCAACCTCGACTAGTTCCTTAGTCGGTTTGTATACCGTTGTTGGTATCATCAAAGGCTACAGTCCGTAGACTCTTTGGTCTCGGGCTCATTACTCTATCCACCTTGTTGCATTACGCGATTGTGCTTCTCTTCTTGTTGGTTACTCATGGTTCTCGCGACTGCGAAGCATGTCGCCCCATGGTGCCATAAATTCCGTTACCCTTGTGTTTAGGATCTTCATTTCTGTCTGAACCAAAAACTATGTTTTATTATTAGAGAATGCGTATGTATGATTATACAGAGAAGGGGCGCATAGATATATATATGCGTATGGAATACAACGGTAATAAACCAATCAGACTACCCTATATACAATATAACGTATACAATATAGTCACGGATATTATTATCTAACACTCCCCCTCAAGTTCTGCTCATGTTTTGTTTCTAAACAGAGGCCAATGTCCTTGAGAATGCTTGTGTAATCACGTCCAGTGAGAGGCTTGATTAGGAAGTCAGCCAACTGACTCTTATTTGAAACATGCTGAACTTGTATAAGCCCCTCTTGTATTTTCTGACGGACGAAGTGGATGTCGATCTCTATATGTTTGGTTCTTTGATGTTGGACGGGATTTCTGGCTATGTAGACGGCTGAGAGATTGTCACACTTGACAGGTATGGGTCGGATTTCTGTGACCCCAAGTTCATGTAGGAGTCTCGATAGCCAGGAAAGCTCTGCAGTTACACTTCTCATTGCCCGGTATTCCGCCTCTGCTGAAGAGAGGGAAACACTTGATTGTTTTTTAGACTTCCAACTTATTGGTGACTCTCCGAGAAAGATATAGTAACCACTGACGGACTTTCTGGAGTTGGGACATCCAGCCCAATCACTGTCACAATAGGCCCTCATGTTGTAGTTGTTGCTGTTGGATAAGAGTATGCCGTAGCCTGCTGTTTTCCTGAGATACCGCAGAGTGTGATATGCAGCAGTGAGATGTGTAGTCCTTGGAGCTTGCAAGAATTGTGACAAAAGTTGTGTTGTGTAGGCGATATCAGGTCTGGTGTATGTTAAGTAGTTGAGCTTCCCTACCAGGCTTCGGTAAACAGTTGGATTTGGGAGAAGATCTCCCTCGTCTGTTAGTAACTTGGTACCTGGAATTAAAGGAGATAAACTATGTCTTCTCTCACGAGAATCATGGTTAGACAGAATATCCAAACAAAACTTATGTTGAGAAATAATAAGACCACTGTCACAATGAAGAAAGTGCATGCCCAAAAAATAGTTTAAGTGACCGAGGTCCTTGATTTTGAATTTGTTATTCAAGTTTACCTTTAGGGTCTGTATTTCATTCATGTCGTTTCCTGTAACAAGAACATCATCAACATATACAGCCAGAAATGTCACAAGCTGGTTTCTTTCCTTTAAAAACAGAGAGTGGTCATTTTCTGATTTCACATATCCAAAACTCTCCAGAAAATTGCTGAGTTTATAGAACCATTGTCTAGAAGACTGTTTAAGACCATATAGAGATTTCCTTAATCTGCAAGCAGTTATTCCTTTAGTGACAGAAAGACCATTTGGAATTTGCATGTAAATTTCCTCCAATAAATCTCCATGAATAAAAGCATTATTCACATCTAATTGGTCCATAACCCATTTTCTTTTAACAGCAACAGCAAGCAAAGTCCGAATAGTAGTCATGTGAACAACAGGAGAGAAAGTTTCATTGTAGTCTAAACCGTACTTTTGACTAAAACCCTTTGCTACTAACCTTGCTTTGTATCTTTCTATGGTACCATCAGATTTGAATTTAATTTTGTATACCCATCTGCACCCTATAGCACGCTTATGTTTTGGAAGTTTAACTAAATCCCATGTTTGGTTTTTGATGAGAGCATCTAATTCTTGTTCCATGGCAGTGACCCATTTGCTATTTTGAGAAGCTTCCTCGTAAGATTTGGGTTCTGTATGATCCAAAATAGTTTCTGCAGCTTTGAAATTGTAAATAGATCTACTGCTAATGGAATATGCAGGGATTATATCAGTAAGGGATTGAGTATTTTGGGTATTAGAAGGGGAAGAATCTTCCTGTAGACTGATTCTGTTGGATATAATCTCACTGAAAACATCTGGACAATTGTTATTACCAACATAATAGTCATTTAGGTATGCAGGAGGTTGTCTTGTCCTCCCAGAACGCCTTTCAGCATTATGAGTGATATTGTCTCCCCCTGAAAGGGGTGCTGGACAGGGAAGGATTGGATTGTTGAGACATGATTGGTCATCAGATGGTAGGTTAGGAGGCTGCTGTTCATCAGAAAGAGGAGAAGAAATTGTGGGCTCATTGGGGATGATGTTTTGGAGGGGTATGTCATCATCATCATATATATGAAGAAAAGGTGGTTGATCAGTAGTATTTTCAGTGGTAGAATCACTGAGAGTTTGAGGAAGAGGTGTAAAAGATTTCTTGAAAGGAAAGTGATTTTCATGGAAAACTGTATCCCGGGAAACAAAAATTTTGTTATCAGATAAACGTAAGAGTTTGTAACCTTTTTGTGTTAAAGAATATCCAAGGAAAACACAAGGTATGGCTCTATTTGCAAATTTGCTTTTCCCTTTGGGTAAAACAGTGGCATAAACTAAACAACCAAAAGATCTTAAGAAATTGTAATCAGGTTTTGAACCATATAAAACTTCAAAAGGTGTTGAACCTTTGAGGCTGGAGCTAGGAAGACGGTTGAGAAGGTAAGTTGCTGTCAAAAGACAATCACCCCAGTATTTTAAAGGAATATTAGATTGATAGTAAAGAGAACGGGCAATTTCCATTAAATACCTATGCTTGCGCTCAACAATCCCGTTTTGTTGAGGAGTATAAGCGCAGGATGTTTGATGAATAATGCCCAGAGACTTAAAAAACATAATTCCTTCATTTGAACAGCCAAGCTCATATGCATTATCACATCTGAAAACTTTAATTTTCTTGTTAAATTGTCGCTCAACATATCGAGTGAAATATTTTATAAAATCAAAAGCTTCACCTTTATTACATAGGAGTTTGATCCAAAGAGCTCTCGATTTGTCATCAACAAGACTAAGAAAATATTTATGGTTGTCATGTGTAGGATCTCTAAAAGGACCACATATATCTAAGTGGACAAGATCAAAAATATCTTTACTGATAGATGTAGAATTTTGGAATGGGATTCGATGGCCTTTGGCTCTTTGGCATGTATCACAAAAAAAATCAGAGGAAACTTGATTTTTATTGATAATATTGAGTCTACACATTTTCTCAATTGGAGGATGGCCCAATCTATTATGCCAACGAACTACATCATTCTGAATAGAAAGCAAAACACTATTATCTATAGAAACAGATTTGTGCAAAGAATTCACATCTTTATCAGATACAGATTTTGAATCAACAGAGAAAATATCTAAAGCCTTCTGGTCTAAGTAGTATAAACCCTTTCTTGCCCTACCAAAAAGAGTGCTGCTATTGGACCTAAGGTCCTGCAGAAAACAAACATCCAAGTATGTAACAACACAAGCGTTAATTTGGTGCAAGAGTTTCCTAACAGAAAGCAAGTTGAATTTGAAAGTGTCAACGTGTAGAACATCATGCAAGACGAAAGATTCACCAAGTTTCACAGACCCTATACCTTTTATTTTACCAGGATGGCCATCAGGCATAGTTACAGTCAAAGAACAATTTATGTAACTATCAGGCAAGAATAAGGTTTTGTATCCGCAAACATGGTCTGTAGCTCCGGTATCGATAATCCATTCATAAGCTAGAATTTGATTGTATTCAGTCTGCAATTTACTATTATTTATCCAAGCATTAGAGATAGAAAATCGATTACCTGAGAAGTAGTTGTCTATATCGGTTTGTTCTTCTTCTGTCTGGGACATGTTCTTGCGGAGATATGTCATCAAAGACCTCAGTTGATCCTTGTCCATGCCTGGAACTTCAATGTTCTTGTTCTGTAAATGAGCGACGAGGGCATCTAGTGTTTCTGTACTCATCCCGGGAACCGAATCGTTGTTGTCAGTCTGGCGAAAAATCTTTGAATCGTCTCCCCTTTGTTCTGTTATTGTAGCACTAAAACGTTCCTTTGTCGGCTTCTCTTTCCAGTGAGGAGGAAAACCTTTGATCCAATAACAGTCGTCATAGCTATGACCCGTCTTTTTGCATTTCGAGCACCTTTGTTTCCCGTAATCTCCTTTCTTGTTTCTGTTATTGGAGTAAGAGGGAAGAGGAAGATTAGCAAAAGCTAGGGTTTCGGTTTCTGATTTCCGACGACTGTAGGCTTCGCGCTGATTTTCTTCGCGTTGGAGCATAGCATAAACCTTTTCTATATCTGGCAGCGGATCAATCATCAAAATGTGGCTTCGCAAGTCGCGATAAGACTCATTGAGACCCATCAACAAATCGAAGGTCTGTTCGTGGGCGAAGAAAACATCGAACTGCTGCTTCTCGCCGCAAGATTCGCACGCAGGTAAAACTTGATTTTCCTTCTGTTGAGCCCACAACTTGATCCAGCGGGTGTAGTAAGTCTTGATGTCGTCTGAACCTTGTTGGAGTTGATGAGCTTCAATTCGTAAGGAGTATAGTTTGCTGCTGACGGGATCCCCATAACGTTTGCCCAAGCTTTTCCAGACATCAGAGGCTTTCTTGAGGTACAGCACGGATTCGCGTATATTCTCATCAAGAGATGCAAAAATCCAAGCTAGAACCATGCCATTTGCCTTATCCCAGGCCTTTTGCTGGGTTCCCTGGTAAGCTTCGCGAGCAACGGTTCCATCAAGAAAACCCAGTTTGTTGCGCGTCGACAAGGCAACTTCGAAGCCTCGTTTCCAACTGGACCAGCCTTTGCCTTTGAATTTGCTGGTGAAGACCATCCCAGGTTGTTCAGAGGGATGAAGATAGAGTTCATGATTGTTGTCGATGGTGGTGGAAGTCGAAGGAGATTGGGTTTCCTTTTCCTTTTCCTGCTTCTTTTTGTTCTGTAGATCGCCAATGTCGTCGTCGGCCATAGTCGAGAAAGAAAGAACGACGATTCTTGATTTGAGAGGAAAGAGAAACCTAGAATTGATTTCCTTGTTTTATTTTGGATCTAAATTGGTTCAGAGCTTGCTCTGATACCATGTCTGAACCAAAAACTATGTTTTATTATTAGAGAATGCGTATGTATGATTATACAGAGAAGGGGCGCATAGATATATATATATGCGTATGGAATACAACGGTAATAAACCAATCAGACTACCCTATATACAATATAACGTATACAATATAGTCACGGATATTATTATCTAACAATTTCTCCGCCATTAAGTGCGGTCCTTGTCATTTAACGGGATCCGTCTTCGGGACTTCCAGTTCTTGGACTCTACCGTAAGACAGGTTCTTCTTCTAATAAGGTTTACTTGCAACTGCCAGATCGGGTTTTACCCGAGTGTGAGAGGTCTTTCCATCTCTCTGGCGTTATTCTCCATACTCAATACCGTGGGCTGCGGAGGGCGGGGTATGGTTGTTGTAGGTTTCCGATTCACACGGAAGTTCCTAACTAGCGTACCTCACACGCTAACACTCAACCCTTAGCCCTAAGACTTTAATTCCTAACTCGGTATTTTCCTAAACTCGGTATTTCATCCATCAGAGCGAAGTCGCTCTGATACCACTTTTTGTAACACCCCTACCGCTAATACCGTCATTACTGTACAAATACTTACCTTCGCAGCGGATACTCCTTACACAACGGCGGGTGTACAATGCCGTTAGCCACCCACGTGACTAACAAGGCGAGTTACAATACTATATACTATCGGTCTGATGAATATGAACATACCGAGTGCTCTACACAATACAATACTTTCCTTTGCATACCAATCCATAATTCAAATACACTTCAATACCATACTATACCGAGTATATACAATCCTTAATTCACCGTTACAGTTTGGACTTCCAATTCCACAATACATTACAAGTACAATCCCCTTTATACAGCTACCCGTGCTTACATAGCAGTCCCCGTCCTACTCTCTCGAACGGTGGCCAGCTTCGAGTACCTGCATACTAAAAACGGTCCCCCGAGGGGGTCAGCTTACGCTGAATATGACTTTCGCATATACCGCGTGCTAACCGCGGTACATCGACTACTTTGGGTCGAATATACATGGAGTTCATTTACATGCATACATACATACTCATGCTACAACAATACAAACAACAATACTTACGTACACATACAAATTCAATACTTACTAAGGAAGACAATTCGATAGTCAACCATTCGTATTTGTTATTCATTCATTACTCTTCGTACTAAATTCGACATTCGCTACTCTACTCATACCTACTCCTTACTCTTACATACTCAACACTCCATGTTCGATACCTTACTCGTACACGTTCCTTACTCCGTGCTCGTTACTACACTTGTGCACACTCATTACTCAATACTCCTTACTTACTCATACGTACTCGTTACTCAATACTTACTCATACATACTCAATACTCGGTACTCATTACATACTCATACTCGCTTCGTACTCAATACCCTTACTTTACTCATACGTACACAATACTCAATACTCATTACTTTGGCCGCCGGGCGGAGTCATACAGAAGACTCGCCACCGGACCTACAATACGAGGGCTATACGCTTAGCTCCTCAAATACTCAATGCCCGTTCTACCGGACTACTCATATTCCCAACACTCTTCTCTCAGAGTATAATACAATCTCACGGATTAGCCTAGAAGTATCTCTCTCGATAACCTCCACTGGCTTAGGGAATTACTACCGTCTAGTATCCTCGGGTTTTAAGGGTTTCCCCGACATATCGGATACTCTCATATTCGGGACATACTTACATCAGTCGGGACCTCTCATAATGGGTCGATAGTTACTAAGGGGTTTGGAGATCCCTCATTATTCTTTACTACTCTCATGGTTCATGTTTTTGCCACCAAGATTAATTCCTTTAATAGGGGTTACTTATATTCTTCCACTACTTATCGTTTGTGGATTGTTCGCTTCGATTCTCCTACCGTTATCGGGAGGTTATTACTCCCGTGCACTCTCTCACATTCTATGAGTCATTGGGTTACGTTTCGTTTATCGTTTCGATAGCTTAGTGCGTTGCTATTGTTCCATTAGTTCGCAACAAAAGACTCTTACTACGAGTCACTACTAAACAAGACTCATTTATGAGTCGATCTACGCACAAGTAAAGCCACACAATCAATTCAAGAAAGGTTAGCTCATGCAAACATACAACAAGACATACAATGAAAGGCAGTAAAACCGTTTTCATGCTTTAATCTTGATTAGCCGGCATACAGCACACAAATCAACGTAACTCGGTTAGCATACGGGGCATGAGAAAATCATACCTTTCACCGGGGTTAGCTTTACCGTGTGTTCCCTTGTTCCTCGGTTCACACTTGTTCCACTGATAATGTTTCCAACATTGTTATTAATACTATGTTCATATGGTACACAAATAATTACTACTCCCGTACTTACCCCGTTGTCCCGTTATTCTTAGTTTTTCTCTTGTGTGCTTTACTTTCTTGCCATCATTATTCTAGCACTAATGTCTTACTTACACATATATATGTGTGTATGTATATTATATATATACGTGTATGTATATATATATGTATGTGTGTGTATAAGATATATATATGCATGTATGTATACATATATATTTATTTGATTTAAATTTTAAAATTATTTTTTTTTATAAAGGCCGACCGACCCACTCTGGGTAGGTCGCCTGGGTGGGTCGGCTGCAGAGAACACCCGGGTTACAGAATTAGTCCGACCGACCGGGCTAGGGTAGGTCGCCTGGGTGGGTCGGCTGCAGAACCCCTTTTAATTATCTACTTTGAATTCCAAATTCACCTCAATTCTCACCCAACTCTTTCCTAAACATTTCCACATGTTTCCTACATGTTTAAACACTAATTAAATCCTCTAATTCACCTTAGTTCATCAATCAAATTCATTTCTCAATCCTAAATCAACTTACACAATTTCCTTACTTCTTCTTCAACACATGTAACAGTTTTTGTTACACTTATGCTACAGATTTTAAAATTCAATGCTCCCATCCAATACTTCCTCAAACAATGCCATTCCTAGCATTCTAAATACCTCACCTTACCATGCCAATTCGTTTCCAAGCCATTACACTACCTACACCCAAGTTCCAACACTCATTTTACAAAATCCTGCACACCAATTTCTCCTTAGTTCAACAATGCATTTTGATAACTCTCTTGCTACAGATTTTGGTATTTTAACCTCACATACTACCATCATCCATCCATGGTCATTATACCTCTCTAATATCCCCAATACACATCTTGGTTCTCCCATTCACCAAGTCATTCTTTAATGCACAATTCCTACCGAAATTTTGCCATAGTTCACCTCTTTTCTTACATCCTCAAATACACATTCTCTCATCAAATTCAACCTAAAGCTAGCCACACCCAACAAGGGTCCTACCAGCACACATAAAAAAATCCTAATACACCAATGCTTCTCCATTACATACCAATACATCATTATTCCTCAAATTGCAATACAATATACATACACCATTATTTGGCTCTAAGGCCTACAAATCCACACATTTACTCACTAGTACTCAAACTTCCACAAACTACAATACCAATACAATAGTTTAGGTTCTTTATTCGTTCACCCATTCCCATTACTCTAATGTATAAAATCAAGCATTAGGAAGGAGCTCTTACCTTGAGCTTTCAAATTCCTTCATTTCTTTTCCATTTCTTCTCTTGCTTTCCCTCTTGTCCAATTCGGTTTTGTGGGGAATGGAGTTGTCAAACTCCATTCCCATCACCCAAATACACAAAGACAAGTATAATTAATGCACTAACCCTTGGATTTATGATAGTTCATTGAAGTATTTAATATACCAATTCTAGGGTTTACCTTTGGAGATCTTTGAGAGGGATTCTCACCCTTGAATCAAGAAGGGGGTTACTCCACCATTGGAGAGTTGAACCAAGCTCAAACAAAAAGAAGAAACAAGGCATTACAAGGAGGGCAAAAATCGGCCAAGGCATGGAAATGGAGAAAATGAGTTTTTCTCTTGAATCTTTTTACCTTAGGAGGAAGAGGAGACTCCAAGCTTCGATTTGGTACCATTTCCTCTTCAAATGGGCAAAACCCATGGAGATGAACTTCTTCCTTTTTGGATTTTGAAAAGAGAGGGAGATAGGTCTTGGTGAGAGGAGCAAGAATCTATGCTCGGTTTTTATTCGGAGCTTATTGAGCTGTACAAGAAGAAGAAGATGAAGGTGCCATGGGAGCTCCTTTGTTGCAGCTCAAATCGTCCGAAAGAGAGAGAAGAGAAGAGAGGAAAGAGAGGAAAGAGAGGGGGTGCTCACGGTGGGAAAGGAAAGAATGAGAGGAGAGAGAGAAGAGAAAAGGTGGGTATTTGTTTACTTTTCCACTTTTCACTATTTACTTTATGCTTTTGACTTATTATATTAGTTAGCTAGTTATGTGTGAGAGGGGAGTCACAAGACTCATAAAAACCGGCCCCCACCTTATTAGTAAGCTGGAGCGTTTTTCGTCTTTTACAGAAAACGCTCGTTATTTTACCCGGTTTCAGTACTATTCACTAACCGGGCCCGTTTTCCGGAATTTTCTCGTTTCTTTATTTTATTGGTTATTAAGCTTCCATAAATGCTTAATAATTATTACTTAATGCATTATAATTTTGCGGGTCTGTTTGACCACTTAAAGTCACGTTCTCGGGTTTCCTCGAGAAACGTGCGCTAAGGCTCTATTAGCGTTTTAATACCTTATTTGGATCCGTTTTCTTCGGGAATCATTCCCGTATACTAATTAGGCATGAATAAGCCTTAGGAATCCTTACGATACTATAACCGAGGTCTCGTACCTCCTATGGTTATTTAACGCTCATCTTAGCGTTTTCCGCTTTCTAAGCGTTTTCTCATTTCTTTGGATTTATTTTCTTTACCCAAAATCACTTAGGCACTATTAGGCCCTTAAATACTGTATTAAGATAATCTAATCACCATATTTAAGTTCGGGTATTTCAATCTACCCCCCTTAAAGAACTTTGCCCTCAAAGTTGGTGAATCTAATACTGTTACTCGTACATATACTCTATGCTAAGGTTATGACCTCTACATATAGCTTGTCAAACTCCAAATGTCTGACATGATGCATACTACGCATCCAAACAGCATGTCACTGCATGCATAGCAATCAAAAATATCCGTTTTACTTCTCTCCAAGGGGGTCCATCCGCAGACAATTAGGTACAATCCTCCCCCAATGGAGAGTGATCCTCAGGTACCGGTCATGTTTGAACACTTACGCTTTCTGGTTCACGGCCGTCATGACTTGAGCACTTACGCTTTCTGGCTCTACGGTCCTTTGGTTCTGATCAAATTCATTTGCACATATAGAGATCCTCCGGCACTTACTCATACTTACTTACTCATACTTTACTCATACTTATCATACTTACTCGGGACTACGCTGCCCCAGTGCTTTGGAAAAATACAAAACACACACTGTTACCGTACAATCGGTGTAGTGGTTTCAAACTACTCTACACTTCCACAGACTCAAAACTAGCTTCACCTCCTATGGTTTCGACCGGATACCCGTGCCTAGGCATGGAAGATCCACTAGCGCCCGTGGGAGCGGTTTCAAAACCGATCCTCATTCTCAAGTTTGAAGAAAACATTGTACCAAGATAGTTTTGGAAATTCATTTTGAAAACTTGCATACATCTCCCAAATTCCAATTTATGATGATTATTCCTATTACTAGTGTTATTACTGTGACCACTTAGGGGAGCTTCCAGAGTCCTTCAACCCAATGTGATCAGCATTGATGTTGAATTATCCTTCCACCCCAATTTGTGTTCGGCTTCCCTTGATCGCTAGCAAATCAAGTTCCACTTCCCACCTCGATACAAACAGACAGATTGTCAAAATTATTTCATTTTCTATCTTTTAATCTTGCTACTCATAATCATACACATACATTTTCCAATTTATATGTTTCACTTACTTACTAATAATCCTCATCAATTATTACTACGTCTTCTCCAACTACTATACTTAAGAAATTCAGGTATAATATTCCATTAATTTACTATACTCCAATTTATACTCATTAAATACATCGGTTGTATACCGATTCATACTCATTACATACATCGGTCCCATGCCGATTTATACTCTCAAGTCTCCCATACATACTCATTCCTCATACTATTACCAATCGGGGTCCTTATTCCCTTAGAGTTTCTCTACTTTTCTTATTCTTATTCTCAAATTACCATAATTACACGATGAATTAATACAAATGTTTATGTAACATAAGTATCAATCATCAACACGAATGCTCTTGCGCTATGCGCATTGTAGTTACGCACTTGTCACGTAAAATTACACTTTGCGGTTTTCGCTCTACCCCCCTTAAAAGGGATTACGCCCACGTAATCTACCATGTGTCAACATTGAACATTGGTCGAAGGCATTCAGCCGTCATGGAGTGGTTCAGCTTCCATGCGGTCTATTTTACAATGTTCCCTGATCATTGGGTCTTAACCGTATTGCCGGTTAGTCCCTGCATCAAGAATTTCATCGGAGTTTATTTACTCTTAACCGGGTTCGGTTCTAGCCTAAATGGCTTTCAGGCGTTGATGATTAGCCTTTTATTCGCTAGGTGTCTTTCACTTAGAATTCTGGGCCCACTAGCTTCTGCTGCGCGACCCTGATAACTTGGGTTATTCGCCCTTCTCGTTATCCTAACGTGTTACACGTCACCTTTTGTCCCTCTGTTGTGGGAAACAAGGTTTATTAACCAAGTGTGGTATCCTTTACCGTGCTCGAACTCGATGAGTTTTAGGTTTAATCAGCTCTTTGGCAATCTATATGCGTACAGTTGTGTTTGTAGTGATCATTCATTGATTTCTCCGATATTGTCGGTTGAGGTTAAGTCACTACTGGGTTGTAGTGCTTCCTCTACTATTAGTAGCTTTTGGATTGTACCAGTTTCTCTGGTTCATTACAAGTGTTCTTTACTTGTATGACCTTGCATTTCAATGTGTCGGTCCTTGTGACTTTCTTAAGTCTCCCTTCACTTTTATTCCTATGGAATTCACATCTTGTGATTGTTGGTGTGTTTCACACTCTTCGTGCTTCTTTGGCCTTAGGCCGCACGGTTTGTTTCTAAGCTTTTGCTTAACTGGCTTATGCCATGTTCATTGGTGAAAGGAAGGAAGAATTTACCACTACTTACGTTTTCCATATCCTTAGCTATCCCACTAGATCATTGACTACACAAGTGCAATACCAAAACACTCAGTCCTACAGAGTGCAGAGGCGTGAACCCTTGGCAGTAACTCTCTTATGAGATCGCAATAGGGCTGATCGTTACTCTTCCAGGTGGTGCTTCATCATTTGGTGTAGACTTCTGGCTTGTTGCCCGGTCTGTCCACCGTCTTGTATTAACAAGTCCATAGTATTGATGATTACTCATATACATTGGTCGCCTGATGCGTACCGTATTCTTACGGGTTCCACAACATTGGTTTACATAGCATCCACCGTTGCTGGCTTCAGCTCATGCATTCCCACCATTTATATCATGGTTGGTGTGTTATACTTCTGAGCTCCTTGAGCGTCATTTACTTATACTTTACATTTCCACATAACGTGTTCCTCCTGAACTGATTACTCCTTGGTTGTCAACAATGTTGTTGATGCTTGTCCTGCATTGCTTGGCCGTTTTTGTATGCTCAAGCTTCACTACGTTAGTAGTTCTGAAAGAGATATATTTCAGATATTTATTAATGGTATCCCATTCTTGGGATCCATGTGTTCACCGCTCTCGCGGTCTCACATTTATGAGGGTATCCTCGCTCGTTAGTGATGACCTTTTATTGCTGTCGTCCTTGACCATTTTCCGTATGGTTTACAATGGGTTTTGCAACCGCCGTTTGTATGTGGTATAGTTTCATGGCATACTAGCCATATCGCCCAGAGTTCTGTTTATCTTAGGCTGTTTCCAAGTGATTATTTCTCCATAAGCTATTGCTGGGTGGAGGTGATACTGGGCTCCATGATAAGATCGTCGCATCACGCTTCCGTTGTTGGGACCCTTTTTGTATCTTGGTATTGGTCGATACCATTTATTAATTTGGGTATCCCCTGTCAAGTGGGATCCCTTCGGTGTTCTAACCGTAAGTTGTTCCAATTTGGTGTTCTTACCACGATATTTCGTTCAACTGTGTTGACTTGATGCCCTTTATGGATTGCTCCTGGGTAGTACTGGATATGGCAGCATTTGGCTGACATTATGAGTATGTTCAGTTTGTTATCCTGCCTTGCGGTTCTGGATCTGAGTTATCCGTTGAGGGTTATAGTGTCTCCGGTTCTTAGGGTAGATACTGGTGTTTTGCCTTATGTTATAACGGATTTGATATTCCTTTCGGCGATGAATGGTATTTACAGTACCTTGCCACATCACCCTGTGTGTTTGTGGTAGTTGTTCTGGGAATCTCATCCCGTTCATTGAACACTGATGTGTTAATGTTAGGCATTTGCCTTACTGTGTTTAGACTAGGTATTCCTTCCAGTCATCATGTTTTACTTTAATATATTCAAGACATGTCCAATGTCTTTGTTCAGTTGTTAGTGCTTCTCGCACTTTTAACTCTTAATCATTTCTGCAGTAGGTTCTTGACTCCTTAGCTTGTAAGCTTATCTGAGTTCCTTTGCTCGTTTGAAGTATCCAATTGCTTGGGTTTGAATTTGCTTATAGTCCGTAGAACGGAGTTGACTACTTCCCGTGTTTCGTGCACTACATGTATACATACGTGGGGTACCTTCTTGGCACGTTACCACTTACCCAACTATCTGTCAGGCCCGCAAGCTCCTTCGGAGTGCAGTCGTCCCACATCCCGTATTTGGGTACACTCGTAGTGCTCGTCACACGCCTAGGTGAAGTATTCTATTGCCAACTCCTCTTGTATCATTCTATGATACTCACCGTATTTCTGTAGTTTGGTGTTAAAAATCCGAGGTTTAAAAGAAGGGTTTGTGGTTTTGAAAGGAATTGGGGTTTTGAAATAACAGTTCGGTGTGAAAAGAAATTCTTCATGGCGTTGCCATGATTGAGGTCCTGACCAAGTCCAGCTTCTCGCTACTGATACTCTTAATACCATGGTCGGGCCGTTAGGCCTTTCCGAGGTTTCATTATTTAAATACCTAGGATTGGTGATCCTATGTTTGCTCCATTCGTCATAGCGGTACTTTAGCAAGTATTTGCGGGTTGTTAACAGTATTCCAACCGTCCTGTAGTTGCTGCACTTGCCCTAGGCAAGTGCGCGGGTAGGTTGTTTTTCGGTTAACGTATACCGGTTACGGTATCGTTTCCATCCACCTTTAGTGGTTTGATTAGCTTTTCCTTTGCTCTTTGATCTTGGTGATCAATCTCCTGAGCCGTTCCTCAGTGTTCTTGACATGGTCGTCGTCAATCCTGTTGTCTTACACCTTCACTGTGGTTAACGAGACTTGACTTGTCCTTAGGAACCACGTTGTGGTCCTATAGGTGTCTGTGTTATGAATACTTCCATTGTCACCTGAACTATGTTGCTCGGTTATTCCAGCCTCTTGGCGTGTGTTTTGGTATTACTCCAACCTCGACTAGTTCCTTAGTCGGTTTGTATACCGTTGTTGGTATCATCAAAGGCTACAGTCCGTAGACTCTTTGTCTCGGGCTCATTACTCTATCCACCTGTTGCATTACGCGATTGTTTCTCTTCTTGTTGGCTACTCATGGTTCTCGCGACTGCGAAGCATGTCGCCCCATGGTGCCATAAATTCCGTTACCCTTGTGTTTAGGATCTTCATTTCTCCGCCATTAAGTGCGGTCCTTGTCATTTAACGGGATCCGTCTTCGGGACTTCCAGTTCTTGGACTCTACCGTAAGACAGGTTCTTCTTCTAATAAGGTTTACTTGCAACTGCCAGATCGGGTTTTACCCGAGTGTGAGAGGTCTTTCCATCTCTCTGGCGTTATTCTCCATACTCAATACCGTGGGCTGCGGAGGGCGGGGTATGGTTGTTGTAGGTTTCCGATTCACACGGAAGTTCCTAACTAGCGTACCTCACACGCTAACACTCAACCCTTAGCCCTAAGACTCTAATTCCTAACTCGGTATTTTCCTAAACTCGGTATTTCATCCATCAGAGCGAAGTCGCTCTGATACCACTTTTTGTAACACCCCTACCGCTAATACCGTCATTACTGTACAAATACTTACCTTCGCAGCGGATACTCCTTACACAACGGCGGGTGTACAATGCCGTTAGCCACCCACGTGACTAACAAGGCGAGTTACAATACTACATACTATCGGTCTGATGAATATGAACATACCGAGTGCTCTACACAATACAATACTTTCCTTTGCATACCAATCCATAATTCAAATACACTTCAATACCATACTATACCGAGTATACTACAATCCTTAATTCACCGTTACAGTTTGGACTTCCAATTCCACAATACATTACAAGTACAATCCCTTTATACAGCTACCCGTGCTTACATAGCAGTCCCCGTCCTACTCTCTCGAACGGTGGCCAGCTTCGAGTACCTGCATACTAAAAACGGTCCCCGAGGGGGTCAGCTTACGCTGAATATGACTTTCGCATATACCGCATGCTAACCGCGGTACATCGACTACTTTGGGTCGAATATACATGGAGTTCATTTACATGCATACATACATACTCATGCTACAACAATACAAACACACATACTTACGTACACATACAAATTCAATACTTACTAAGGAAGACAATTCGATAGTCAACCATTCGTATTTGTTATTCATTCATTACTCTTCGTACTAAATTCGACATTCGCTACTCTACTCATACCTACTCCTTACTCTTACATACTCAACACTCCATGTTCGATACCTTACTCGTACACGTTCCTTACTCCGTGCTCGTTACTACACTTGTGCACACTCATTACTCAATACTCCTTACTTACTCATACGTACTCGTTACTCAATACTTACTCATACATACTCAATACTCGGTACTCATTACATACTCATACTCGCTTCGTACTCAATACCCTTACTTTACTCATACGTACGCAATACTCAATACTCATTACTTTGGCCGCGGGCGGAGTCATACAGAAGACTCGCCACCGGACCTACAATACGAGGGCTATACGCTTAGCTCCTCAAATACTCAATGCCCGTTCTACCGGACTACTCATATTCCCAACACTCTTCTCTCAGAGTATAATACAATCTCACGGATTAGCCTAGAAGTATCTCTCTCGATAACCTCCACTGGCTTAGGGAATTACTACCGTCTAGTATCCTCAGGTTTAAGGGTTTCCCCGACATATCGGATACTCTCATATTCGGGACATACTTACATCAGTCGGACCTCTCATAATGGGTCGACTAGTTACTAAGGGGTTTGGAGATCCCTCATTATTCTTTACTACTCTCATGGTTCATGTTTTGCACCAAGATTAATTCCTTTAATAGGGGTTACTTATATTCTTCCACTACTTATCGTTTGTGGATTGTTCGCTTCGATTCTCCTACCGTTATCGGGAGGTTATTACTCCCGTGCACTCTCTCACATTCTAGTGAGTTCATTGGGTTACGTTTTCGTTTATCGTTTCGATAGCTTAGTGCGTTGCTATTGTTCCATTAGTTCGCAATAAGACTCTTACTACGAGTCACTACAAACAAGACTCATTTATGAGTCGATCTACGCACCAAGTAAAGCCACACAATCAATTCAAGAAAGGTTAGCTCATGCAAACATACAACAAGACATACAATGAAAGGCAGTAAACCGTTTTCATGCTTTAATCTTGATTAGCCGGCATACAGCACACAAATCAACGTAACTCGGTTAGCATACGGGGCATGAGAAAATCATACCTTTCACCGGGTTAGCTTTACCGTGTGTTCCCTTGTTCCTCGGTTCACACTTGTTCCACTGATAATGTTTCCAACATTGTTATTAATACTATGTTCATATGGTACACAAATAATTACTACTCCCGTACTTACCCCGTTGTCCCGTTATTCTTAGTTTTTCTCTTGTGTGCTTAACTTTCTTGCCATCATTATTCTAGCACTAATGTCTTACTATACACATATATATGTGTGTATGTATATATATATATACGTGATGTATATATATATATATGTATGTGTGTGTATAAGTATATATATATTTATATATATGCATGTATGTATACATAAATTTATTGATTTAAATTTTAAAATTTAAAATTTAATTTTTTTTTTTATAAAGGCCGACCGACCCACTCTGGGTAGGTCGCCTGGGTGGGTCGGCTGCAGAGAACACCCGGGTTACAGAATTTAGTCCGACCGACCCGGGCTAGGGTAGGTCGCCTGGGTGGGTCGGCTGCAGAACCCCTTTTAATTATCTACTTTGAATTCCAAATTCACCTCAATTCTCACCCAATCTTTTCCTAAACATTTCCACATGTTTCCTACATGTTTAAACACTAATTAAATCCTCTAATTCACCTTAGTTCATCAATCAAATTCATTTCTCAATCCTAAATCAACTTACACAATTTCCTTACTTCTTCTTCAACACATGTAACAGTTTTTGTTACACTTCTGCTACAGATTTAAAATTCAATGCTCCCATCCAATACTTCCTCAAACAATGCCATTCCTAGCATTCTAAATACCTCACCTTACCATACCAATTCGTTTCCAAGCCATTACACTACCTACACCCAAGTTCCAACACTCATTTTACAAAATCCTGCACACCAATTTCTCCTTAGTTCAACAATGCATTTTGATAACTCTCTTGCTACAGATTTTGGTATTTTACCTCACATACTACCATCATCCATCCATGGTCATTATACCTCTCTAATATCCCCAATACACATCTTGGTTCTCCCATTCACCAAGTCATTCTTTAATGCACAATTCCTACCGAAATTTTGCCATAGTTCACCTTCTTTTCTTACATCCTCAAATACACATTCTCTCATCAAATTCAACCTAAAGCTAGCCACACCCAACAAGGGTCCTACCAGCACACATAAAAAAATCCTAATACACCAATGCTTCCTCCATTACAATACCAATACATCATTATTCCTCAAATTGCAATACCAATATACATACACCATTCATTTGGCTCTAAGGCCTACAAATCCACACATTTACTCACTAGTACTCAAACTTCCACAAACTACAATACCAATACAATAGTTTAGGTTCTTTATTCATTCACCCATTCCCATTACTCTAATGTATAATCAAGCATTAGGAAGGAGCTCTTACCTTGAGCTTTCAAATTCCTTCATTTCTTTTCCATTTCTTCTCTTGCTTTCCCTCTTGTCCAATTCGGTTTTGTGGGGGAATGGAGTTGTCAAACTCCATTCCCATCACCCAAATACACAAAGACAAGTATAAATTAATGCACTAACCCTTGGATTTATGATAGTTCATTGAAGTATTTAATATACCAATTCTAGGGTTTACCTTTGGAGATCTTGAGAGGGATTCTCACCCTTGAATCAAGAAGGGGGTTACTCCACCATTGGAGAGTTGAACCAAGCTCAAACAAAGAAGAAACAAGGCATTACAAGGAGGGCAAAAATCGGCCAAGGCATGGAAATGGAGAAAATGAGTTTTTCTCTTGAATTTTTACCTTAGGAGGAAGAGGAGACTCCAAGCTTCGATTTGGTACCATTTCCTCTTCAAATGGGCAAAACCCATGGAGATGAACTTCTTCTTTTTGGATTTTGAAAAGAGAGGGAGTAGGTCTTGGTGAGAGAAGCAAGAATCTATGCTCGATTTTTAATTCGGAGCTTTATTGAAGCTTGTACAAGAAGAAGAAGAAGATGAGGTGCCATGGGAGCTCCTTTGTTGCAGCTCAAATCGTCCAAGGGAGGAAGAAGAGAGGAAAGAGAGGAAAGAGAGGGGGTGCTCACGGTGGGAAAGGAAAGAATGAGAGGAGAGAGAAGAGAAAAGGTGGGTATTTGTTTACTTTTTCCACTTTTCACTATTTACTTTATGCTTTTGACTTATTATATTAGTTAGCTAGTTATGTGTGAGAGGGGAGTCACAAGACTCATAAAAACCGGCCCCACCTTATTAGTAAGCTGGAGCGTTTTTCGTCTTTTACAGAAAACGCTCGTTATTTTACCCGGTTTCAGTACTATTCACTAACCGGGCCCGTTTTCCGGAATTTTCTCGTTTCTTTATTTTTATGGTTATTAAGCTTCCATAAATGCTTAATAATTATTACTTAATGCATTATAATTTTGCGGGTCTGTTTGACCACTTAAAGTCACGTTCTCGGGTTTCCTCGAGAAACGTGCGCTAAGGCTCTATTAGCGTTTTAATACCTTATTTGGATCCATTTTCTTCGGGAATCATTCCGTATACTAATTAGGCATGAATAAGCCTTAGGAATCCTTAAGATACTATAACCGAGGTCTCGTACCTCCTATGGTTATTTAACGCTCATCTTAGCGTTTTCCGCTTTCTAAGCGTTTTCTCATTTCTTTGGATTTATTTTCTTTACCCAAAAATCACTTAGGCACTATTAGGCCCTTAAATACTGTATTAAGATAATATAATCACCATATTTAAGTTCGGGGTATTTCAATGGTGATTTTCGGTCAAGGTAAAAACATGGAGGAAACTTCATTTTTCTTTGAGTTTCCTTACCTTGAAGCAAAGGAGAGTAATAATATGTAGAAACACAAGCTCAAGCTCCTCCATGGTGATTCCTCTTGGCACCGAAATGGAGCTCTTGGGATTTTGAAAGGATAGAATTGAAGAGCTTGATGAGAGGAAGAGATTGGTGTGGTGTTTGTTTTGATTTGGATAAGTGAGCTAGATTTTACAAGGGGTCAAAGATGGAGTTAATGGTGGTGTTGGTGTAATACCGAGAGAGAGAACAAGAAGAAGAGAGGTTGAAGAAGAGTGGAACCGTGTGAAATGAAGAAAGAAATGAGAGAAATGAGATTGGTTTTGCTTTTTGAAGATATTTAACTTAAAGCAAATAGTAACCTATGAGTCATCTTTATTTACTTAACAAGTTAACATGTTTGGTGACTCATTACTACAAAAACCGGCCCCCTTTATATCACTAAGGGTATTATAGTCTTTGTTGGTCAATTTAATTACTTTAACAACATATGTTACAAACTAGCTTATAAAAATCACTATTCACAAAACAAGGCACCTAGAAGTGAAATTTTTAATTTCCCATTGATATAGACTTCAAATGTGATACTATATAGTACACATGTTAATTAAAGGGTAATGATGGACATTTAGCCATTCAAAACTCATTTACAAGACAATTTTTCAAAAACGTGCTTTAAGACTCCTTAAAGCACATTTTGTGTTTTAACTTGTTTTCAAGCTTGGTTTTCTTTAGTAATTGATTTAATATGTTCATTAACATGTAAATAAGGTATAGGTATGACCATTAGGTCTTATACAAATTTATCCCAAGCTTAGAGCACATCTTGCTCTTATTGACCTTAAGGTATTTTCTTGTGTTTTGTTTGGTTTCATTGTCTACCAAGGTTTCCTAAGGACTTAATTAGCCTTATTAAATCATACTTGAATATTATTAAGTCTTGGTAGGCTCTTGGGTCCTAACCAAGTTCACTCATAGCTTAGAGCATGTTTTTGCTCTGCAAACTGTGTCTTAATGCTTTATTGCATTTTACTATGGTTTAAACTGTTCACTAATGTTTCTAAGGCACTTTTCAGCCTTTACATACCATCGTTTGATATTTAAACCACATATCAAGGTTGGGGTATTTCAATCTACCCCCCTTAAAAGAACTTCGTCCTCGAAGTTCACATTTCCCACACATCATTAGATTAGAATACGGGGATTACTTATAGCCATAAAACTTCCATAACCAAACACACTTTACATCACAACCTCGGACTTAATGGTCCGGGCAACACATTCACATCACACATAACATAACATATTCACATGATAACCTTGGGCTCAATGGTCCAGGTATCCTAACAACATTTACACATATAACAACCCCTTTGACTCACTGGTCTTGGGTAACACAACAACATTTAGACACATAGGTCTATGTAACACAACACATTTAGACTCATAGGTCTTAATAGCATACACTTTAGGAGATCAAAGCCAAAATAACATTTATCACACATACCACACAACATGTCATAGCATGTATAGCAAACAAAAATATCTTTGATATACACTGTTATCCCGCAGAACCCGGTCGTGATGGACACCTTCCGTCCCGTGCCTTTGGGAGATCAAAACAATCACTTAAATTTAAATTTTCCTTGTGAGGTTAAGTAAGAGAACTTTAATTATGTAAAGTATCTATCAACGTTTTATAAATACCAATTGAAAATCCTTTTTGAAAACACACACAATTCCAAGTCCAACTTATGCTCTTTGCTTCTTTTCTTAGCATGGTTAATTGTGACCACTTATAGGGAGCTTCAAGAATCATCCAACCCTGATGTGATCAGCATCAGTGTAGAACTATCCTTCCACTCCAATTGTGTTCGGCTTCCCTTGATCACATGCAAATCAAGTTCCACCTCCCACTTCATTTTAAAGCATCAATTAAATCACTCATTTCCAATTTTCTATCTTTTAAATCATTCTAATCATGATCATACATCTCCAAAGGATAGAACTCCGCCTATCATTTACCTCCATCCACTTAATCTTGTTACCTAGGGAACCTTATCCTCATTAGGTTTTATATCGGTCTCATACCCTTCATGAATCACTATTAATATATATACACATATATTTTATCAAAATATGACACACCGTTTCATATTTATACACTGTCGGGGTTTTGTTCCCCGGGAGTTTCTCCACTCCCCCACTTGTATTATTAACAAATAAACACACTTATCACAATGGTATTCGCATCTTCTGTGTGCAATTACCACAATTAAACCATGAATGAATGTGTATGTTTGCGTAACACACACACCAATCATCAAAACAATAATTTGTGCTATGCACAATATAAGTCACATACATTACATACTCTTGTACGGTAATATACACTAAGTGGTTTTGCGCTCTACCCCCCTTAAAAGGGATTACGCCCACGTAATCAATCACTAAACATTGGCTTAAAATGTTCTGCCGTCGTGAAGTGTTTTAACTTCACGCGGTCTATTACACAATGGATTCTGATTAGAGGATCTTAACCATATTGGCGGTTTAGTTCCTAAACCAAGAATTCTCATTGGAGTTTGTTTAAAACTCTTAGTTGGTTTCGATTCTGGCCTGTTAGGCTTCTAGGCGTTAATAATTAGCCATTCACTCATGTTCACCATGCACATTCAACACTTGAATCACTGGCTCACTAGTTTCTGCTGCGAAACTCTAATAACTGTAGAGCTTAATTGCCCCATTTGTTATTCTTACTGTATTGTACATCCCCAATTGTCACCTTCATCTTGGTAACAATGGTTTCTCAACCGACGCGTGGTATCTCTTACCGTTAGCGAATTCGGTGAGTTATAAACTTTCTATCCACTTCCATAGTAATTTACTGTATACACAGCTGTGTATTTCACAATGATTGACTTGTTTCCTTCCGACTTACTGTCGGTTGAGATTGAGCTACTACCTAGTATGTAGTGCTCTCTCTCGGCTATTTACAACATTGTGGTTTATTCCATACCGCTATTGGCAGTTCAGTTAGTGCTACTGTAGTCACATTTGGTTTGTACAAGTACTCTTTTATTGGTGCGGCTTTGCATTTCTTATGCATCAGCCATTATAACATTATTCGTCCACAATTATCATGTTTCCAATTCCTAGCTATCCCACTCGATCATTACTACGCAAGCGCAATACCAAAACACTCAGTCATACAGAGTGCAGAGGCGTAAACTCTTGACAGTAAATCCCTTATGCGATTGCAGTAGGAATTCACACTGAGTTCCTTATCACATAGTACCGACCATTGGCTTATTGCCCAGTCTGTGTATCATCACTTGCTTGCATATCCATTGAGTTTAACTCATAACTGGTCTTATCTGCCACATTATTACTCAATAACATTGATACAACGGTCGCCAGCTGCGAACCGTGCTCTTACCCATTGCATAACAATAACTTACATGGTATTTACTGTCACGTTAACTTCCACACATATACTTACATTATTCACATCATGGTTCGTCATCATTTGCATGACTACCCAGTGCTCCTTGAGCATTGCCCATCACACATTTAACGTCCCACACGTACGGTGGTTGCCATTAGACTTATTACCCTTCCGTCTTCCCAAGTGGTAGTAACCATATTGGTCCACCCTTAACGTATTCTTGAACTACCGCTCCTACGGTCTCACAATATCGAGAGGTATCCCCACTCTTAATGCAGTGGTTCGTTTACCACTTTATTTACTTGTATCACATAAACTTCTATAATTAACTCAATTTATATAACATATCCTGCTTATGGCTTATAAACCTTGCTGCCTTGAGCTCCATGACAAGGTCGTTGCATTCCGTTTCCTTTCATGGGATGCCCTTAGGTTTGTCAGTCCGTCTCCTGACAACTTATGTCTAAACTGGGTGTTAGTTTTAATCCTTGTGTTTCTGTCATGCATTTCATTCAACAATTGTTGATGCGAACACCCTTCAAGGATTGCTCCTGGGTGTTGCTATGTTATGCCATTACATTTGGCTCACACTTATTGGTACATTCCGTTAGCCACGCCGTTTTGCGTTTCCTTCTGTGAAGATCAGCATTTCCTAGTAGTGTAGGTACTCATTCTGGGAGTTTCATCCCGTTCATTGCACATTAATGTGTCCACATTAGGCATCTGCTTGCCATGTACAGGCTGGGTCACCGTTCCAGCTAACATGTTTATCCCTGAGGATCCTTAAGACGTATACGATGTCTTTACATTACAGTTAGTGCACTTCGCACTTCCTGACTCTTAAACATTTCCTTGAAATGAATTCACTAATCCTTTTAATCTCGTTAACTTGATTAGGTTCCTTTACTTCAACCATTCCTTGCAATCCTTAGCTCTTGTTTGATTTATACTGCTGACCGTAGACGGAGTCGACTACTTCCCGTGTTTCGGACTCCACTCGTATACATATGTGGGGTACCATACTGATACATTACTACTTACCCAACTAACCCATAGGTAGGTCTATCAGGCCCACAAGCTCCTATCGGAGTGAGGTCGTCCCATAATTCAGTTGGTACACTCGTAGTGTCCGTCACACGCCTAGGTGAAGCATTCTGTTGTCAACTCCCTTATATTGTCCCGTGACAATATTCATTCCTTGCTTCCCGAACTTAATCGAGGGAAAGTTTACCCATTGTTGTATCCTCGTCAACTGTCCTTGGTTTTACTGGTTTGGTTTAAAAGAAGGTTAGGAAGAAGTGTTGATTTGAAAGAAAATTTGGTTTTGAAGGGAAAGGGTTTGAATAAATCTGGGTTGAAATAAAATTTTCATGGTTTCACAACATCTTCTTACCTTAACCAAGTCTAGCTTCTTGCTGACTGGTGTATTTACAATTACAGAGGTTAGGCTATCAAGCCCTTCCATGGTCATAATGATCCCGTTTAACTTCATGGTACTTTACTAAGTACCCTGTGGTGGTTATAAATTCCCGAATAGCCCTGTTATAGCAGCACTTGCTATGGCAAGTGCCATGCTGGCTATCTATCTCACTAGTTCAACTCATAGGTTGTGGTATTGTTTTTACCCATACTGTCATCAGTGGCCTTGTTGGCCCTCACTGATCTTACTGCCTTGATAATAACTCCTCTAGGTGACTTCTCACTGTCTTCACATGATAATTATCAACTAGGGTGTTTCCCATTCTGGGAGACCCCTTTTTCTTAGTATTGTATTCTCTTTGTAGCCGTTCCACGTATTTGGGCACTACGTTGTAGTTCCCTTGTCGGTTGGTATACCGTTGGTGTATATTTATCAACTGTGGTCCCGTAGACACTCGTCTCGGGTTTTATTAATTCACTTCTTGCCTGTTGCACGGTTGGTGCGTTGCAAGCTGGTTGTTCTCGACTGCTCAGCATGTCGACCCAGGTTGCCGGAAATTCTATTCTCCTATACACAAGATCCTTCATTCATTGCTATGAAATGCGGTTAACATTGTTCAGATGGAAACCGTCTCCGGGATTCCCAGTTTTCGGGATCTACCTGTAACGCCCCTACTTATCATAAATGCAGCGGAAATAAAATACTAAGGCGATTACAGATCATCGGGTTCCAAACACCGGCACCAAACCTCACCAATTACAACTTATGATATTACAAATGCTACGGTCTGAACTCGAGAAAACATAACATAAAAGAATAATAACAAAATACAATAGGTCTCCAAAGTTCCTAATTCCCATCCCACACACTCATACTCTTCGTGGCTACCTGTATAGCAATTCGTACCTGCAAGATGAAACCAAGCAGCCCACCCCAGGAGGGGTGAGTCAGTTCCCTGGAATGGAACTGGTACAACTCTCCAAAACAACAGTTTAAAAGCATAACTCTTAAAAATAAACAATATGATGAAGCCAAACACTTAGAGCAAAAGCAGAAGAACAAGGCACACCAAAACACCAAGTCAAAGATAACAAGTCAAGGATAGAGATAAATAACATGAAGGGAAAGTGATCCAACATAAAGAAACCACACCAGAAGTTAGTGAACATCCATTGTTTAAGTAAGATTTGGTTCCAATTAGGATTAGAAAGACCCATGAACCTTAACTCAAGAGTGGAATAAACCCAATTGGGAGAGATGGCCCCCACCGCCAGTTAGTTGTCACAAGGACGAGGTAAACAGACCTCCGCTGTCAGTTGTCCATATGGACGAGGTATAGCAGACCTCCTCTGCCACCGACCCGTTCTCAGTCATCGGTGAAAAGTGTGTGCACCACTTATTAGAAATAATCCATACCCAATACCAAGATTGACATTTTCCCATGTTCCCACTAGATTATTAACTGTACAAGTGCAATACCAAAACACTCAGTCCTATAGAGTGCAGAGGCGTAAACCCTCAACAGTCAATATCTAATGAGGCAACCAGATAAGAGGAACCAATGATCATAAGAGTTGTACACCCAAGGCTCAGTTAGTCACATCAAGCTGAGTTAGTCACACAACCAATTTCCTTTCAAGATTCATTCAAACTCATTTAGCGTTTCTCAAAAATTCCATAAAATTCATCACCAAAAGCATCTGAGTACGAGAAATCGTACAAACATTCCATAGAGTCCAAGACACAACAAGCTGAGTATGAGAAATCGTACCTGGTTAATGCTGTAGTAGCCCTAGTAGACTCGTGCAAACATTCAACACACTCTGAGGAATATTAAAGGTAGTATATCATCAATAACTGGTAGCCTAAGTTAAACTTAAACAAATTCCTCACTCTTATTTCCTAAGTCTCAAATGTCTTTTAAGCCCTCACTTAAATGTTATGTGTATCCGTTGACTTATCTTAGAATGTTATATAACTCAAGGTTGTAAGACCAGGGAATGTATTTTTATTGACACTTGTTAATTGTTCCACTCCTATCCACTTTACTCATACTTAACCATAATTCCCACATTCAAGAGTTTTGAGACCCTTATATCATAAGTGCATTTATATTATTCATTTAATCTTAGAATCTCAATAATAATTATTAAGTTCGATACATTTATTCTTACTTCAGGATAAACAACGCACTATGACTTACAACGGGTTTATCTTAGAATACTATACTATTACTTCACGATGTAACGATTATGTATTTAATCAATATCTACTGGATCATTTTGATTAAGTTTTCCCTTAACTTAAGTAAGATCTACATCCCGTATATTGGAATCATTGTGTTATAGATGCATTTATTATAACTTAATTGAGCTACTAAACTCAATTATCATATCCTTAACTCAGAATGACATTTTATTACAAACCGTCTAACAATCTTGCCATAAGATGTTAAATTACTTCCAATCTTGAAATAACTATATTATAATTAACTTAGACTTATCGAACTCTTACATTTAGTAGAAAGTATATTATCTGCTTTGTCATTAACTATATAATAAAGTTTTTTAAGATAACCTTTTTCGTATCCTTACTTACATTTAATTCCCTAACTGTTTTATTTTTACACACATTCCCGCTATAGAATATGTATAATCCTTTTATACTAAATTTTAATAAACTTATGTCTTAAATACATTTTCCATATGTTTACAAAACCTAAGGTTTCAACGGAATAACTTAATAATTAATCTCCTTTATTATGCTTTAGGATGAACATTATATCTTAACATACGGTAAAATTTATCTAAGGATTAAATCCCCATTCATAAGTGAAATTGTTAATTACTTAATAAGATAATCTATTCTGAAAAATCCTCATACCTTATATTCAATGACACGTTAATATTTCCAGTTTCAAAAGGTAAATCAATATAATCCCTTACGTAACTTAGTTCCATCTAATAAAAGGTTTAAAGATTTTAAGTATCTAATTTCTATTTGCAAAACCTTTTTATAAGACTTTAACTATTATGTACAACTCTTATTTATAAACTCACATTGCGAACATTGGTAATTAATGTATTTTATATGTCTTACACTAATGCCAAGAAAACTTAAGGATTATTATTTAGATAAATTTCCAAAACATAGTTTAATAAGTTTTTACCAAACTTTTAATGATTTATCCTAAAACATTGAGTTATATTTCAATACCATAATGTTAAGAAATGATTAAATCTAGACTTATTACTAATCCACCTCACATTCATATGTAAAAGTATTTTATTTACTTTATTATGTTTATATATTAAGAACATTAGATGTAAAAGTATTACATTTATTATCATTAATTATAGAATAAGATCTATTTGTGTAACATTTTATGTAATCTAATCACAATTTTTCCTAAGTTTTAACTTATTAATTACTTAACCCAATTATAGACTTACATTATGGTGTTGACTAATACTATACATGTATTTTAATACGGTTTATATAAATCTTAGAAATTCAAAGATAACTCCTTAAGTTTATAATCATAATTTAATACCGCCTCATATAATATTCTTTTAATAGTATAATGTATAGGTTTAGTTTAACTTATAAATTCCTTCATATTCTATTCTCTATAAGGTACTTTATTTCTTTATTTATGTAGTTTTCTTTGATATATATATTATGATTTATTCAAGACATTCCTTGTGCAGTTTTATTGCATTTAATTATTTATATTAACTTTTACACATAGCTACATCCAATATATGGTTTAGAAATAAAGTATTTTCCTTAGTTTCAATTAAGTATATTAACTACCATATTATATAATTAATATAAATGTAGATTAGTTAGTTCCTTGATTTAATCTAAGTTACCATTTCATTTCTTTTGTATATACGTATTTACTTCACTTAAAAGTTTATACCAAAAATATTTATTAACATTCTGTATTAAATGTTAGTTTAGTCTTATTATATTTTCCCCAACCTATAAAGTTCATTAAACAACTATACTTTAACAGATAATGCAACGTCCCCGGGTGACTATAGACCTATTTCTGCTGCAATACTCTGTACAAGATCATTAGCAAAATTCTGGCAGAGGCTTAAAAATGTCCTTCCTCTCTTGTGAATCCTAGTCAAGGAGCCTTCATTAAAGGTCGCCTTATCTCTGATAACATCCAGCTTTGCTCGTGCCTAATGAAAAATTATCAAAGAGCTCACATTTCCCCACGGTGCACAATGAAAATGGACATCAGGAAGGGCATTTGACACCGTTGATTGGGGCTTCCTCCAGGACACTCTCTCGTTCCTAAACTTCCCACCTGAGTTTAGTAAGTGGATCTTACAATGTGTCACACCCACCTCCTTTCGATTAATATAAATGGCTCCCCATCGGCATCATTCAAAGGGGAGCGAGGGTTGCGTCAAGGTGATCCTCTTTCCCTCTATCTCTTTGCCCTTGTTATGGACATACTCTCTCGTCTCCTCGATCAGCTCTTAACACACCAGGCTTCACTACCACCCATCTGTAGATCCCTCGTATCTCCCACCTATTCTTCGCTGATGATGCCCTTTTGTTCTGTAGAGGTGACCAAAGCTCCATATCCCTCATGCTCAATAAAGTCAACCTTTCTCTAAAGCATCTGGCCTAATGCTCAACCCTTCAAAATCTGACCTATTCCTTGAGGGGTAACACTTCCCTTGCTGAATCGTTTATCCAACTCACAGGGTTCAACCAGGGTTCCTTCCCATTCCGCTATCTAGGCATCCCGATCACTGCTAGGAAGCCTAGAGCGGCAGATTTCAACCCCCTTCTAGATGTATCCGTAAAACGATCTCTGCCTGGGGAAGCAACTCTCTCTCATTCGCGGGACGACTCACTCTCATCCAGAGCACTCTCTCGGGTATTGTAGGCTTCTGGGCCTCTTGCATCACTATGCCAAAGATTGTTATCAAACGGTCATCAAAAGCCTCCGTTCATTCTTTGGTCAGGGAGGCAGACACTAATGCTACCCCTTCAGTGGCTTGGAACGCTCTCACCAACACCAAGAAAAATGGGGGCCTTGGGCTAAAGGACATCCACAAATGGAATATGTGTTTCACGCTCAAAACCATCTCAGCATCACCCACGACCCTGAGCGGCTTTGGATCCAATGGATCCATAATCTCTTCTTAAATGCCGTGGTAGCATCTGGACGATCACTGCTAAAGGTAATGACCCATGGACTTGGAAAGCTATCCTCCATGCTAGGGACTGGTGGATGGAGCAATGTGGGTCAGTCGATGATGCCATGTCCCTTTTCAATTCCTACCCACCAGGCCCAGGGTAAGCTCATTCTATAATGATGTCTCCACCCCTTCTCAGAGGTTTTACTGGTTTAATGTTTGCTGGAAAATTTGGTCTATCCCCAAAGCTAAATTTATCTTGTGGATTACACTAAGAGGTAGACTTAAAACTTGTGATAAGCTCCAATCATGGGGCATATGTCTTGCTAACAGATGCTGGCTCTGTGAGCATGCTCAAGAGACAAGCAACCATCTTTTCTTTCATTGCAGGTCTTAACAGGGTGTGGTGGACTATCTGTGACTGGCTGGGAATTCCTACCAACCGGAAAAAGTCTACAAAGCTGCTCAACCTGGATTATCCGCTACTGCAAGAGGCATCGTCCGATTGACCTTGTGAAAAGAGCTGCTATCGCCAACGTTGTTTATTATCTCTGGATAGAAAGATGCAAGCGAGCCATGGCCAACCAAGCCAGAGACCCCTCTCTCATTATTCTGACATCAAAGCTGCCATCAAAGCGACCATTTGGACAAAGATGAAAAGCTCCAACGCTGACCTTGATTGGCTGATCGGATCCTCTGCTCCTAGATGTAGAAACTTTTTGTAATTCCGGGTTACTTTATCAATGGTTGGGCTTGGTAAGCCCGGAAATTGTTTGTAAGTCCGGGTTTTGATCAAAGCTAGGGGAGGGTTTTGTCTATCCACCTCCCCTTAGCTGTAATACCCCCTCATAGTTATCAGATATATAGGGCTCCTATGTATCTAATGCTACGCTACTACTTATATTCTATATATATATAACAACATCTCTTTATTCCAAAAAAAAAAGCTATACTTTTATTTGGTTACATTAAAAAACCTTATATTATAAGATAACTTATGAAAAACCTTAGCAATACAATTTTTAACCTATTTCCCCTTGTCCAAAAATTCCCAAATTAAGTATATAGTAACTATAACATTTTAGACATATTATAAAATTTTATTTCATAAAAATATCTTTTAAATTATCCAAATAATTCCATAATACTCGTAACTTGCAAAAATCATAAGTTATGTTTAAAAACTCAAAACCCATATTAATTACATCAAAATAAACTAGATTTTATAGGGAATCTATGGTTAAAATTTCAAGTCAAAATGCATTCGGGAAGGCCATTAAATAAATCTAGCAAGTTAGGACTTTATTCTGGAAAGTATATTAACTTACTGGGTGCTATTCGCAGTACAAAATTACTAATCACCGCAGTACAAAATTTTTTTAATTCATACTGACGTTGTACACATGTAATGATGTCGTGTTGTAACTTTGTTTTTTTAAAAAATAATTTCTTTAGCGTAAACAGTAAAAAACACTGATCGTTACAAAACATTATAACCGAATTAATTGCGTCAATATGATTTGAATTGTGAATCCACGTAATTTGGACGACATTTTACGTTATTTTTTACTAAATTACAAACATTGGTACATATTCAGAATGTCGTGCTCAATTCATAGTTAAAAACGCCAATTTCGGGTGAAAAATGCTCTAATTGTAATAAAAGACGTTACCCTTTTAATCGCATTTAAACGTTATAATTGTGACTCCACATAAGTTAATGACATTTTATGTTGGTTTGACTAAATTTCACATTGAAACATTGTTACACTTTCAGAACGTTGTATTGAAATCGCAGTTGAAAACGTCAATTTCGGGTAAAAAACGCTCGTACTATATATAGCCTAACCTTTCCTGGATTATTCATTTCTCACTTCCTCACTCTCTCTCTTATCTCTCTTAAGGAAGAAGCTCTCTTCTGACTGCCGGAGCCACCGCCGGAGCCGCCGCCGGAGCCGCCACCGCCGCCACCAACCACCGCCGGACCACCACCGGAAAAATTTTCCGGTGAGTTTTTCGAATTTTTTTTTTGTAATTATTGATTTGGGTGTCCTGAGTATGAATTCGGTGTTAGTTTTTTGAAATTCAACATCATTTGAGCTAGATCTAGGATTAAAAAATTCGAAAATTTCAAAAAAAAAAAAAAAAAGAAGCCTAGTGAGCACCACCGAGCTCAACCGAGACAGGCGGAGACAGAAGCAGCGGTGCTCGCCCCCGACACCAGCGAGGAGTGGAGGTGCTCGAACCCAGCTCCGGCGAGTATCCTGGTGCTCGAGTCGACTTCTGGGCGCGTCTGAAGACCGGACCGAGGAGAGCTGCTGCTCGACCCAGGCAGCTGCGAGGCGTGGTGCTGCTCGACCAGGAGGAGGAAGCGAGCCGTGGCGGTGCTCGACCCAGGCGACGGCGAGCACTGGCGGTGCTCGACACAGGCGGCGCAGAGGAGCACAGCTCTCGACCAAACTTTTTTTTTTTCATTTTAATATTTGGAATGATTTTTAAATGTTTTAATTTGTTATTTTTTAATTCTAATATTGTGAATGATTTTTAATGTTTTAATTTGTTGTTTTTTAATTGTAATATTGTGAATGATTTTTAAATGTTTTAATTTGTTATTTTTTGAATTGTAACTAATATGTGAATGATGTATAAATATTTGAATTGTAATATTGTGAATGATATGATTATAAATGTTTGAATTTTATTATAATATTATGTATGATTTATAAATGTTTTAATTTGTTATTTTTTTAATTGTAATATTGTGAATGATTCTTAAATGTTTTAATTTGTTATTTTGTTGAATTCTAACTAATATTGTGAAGATTTATTAATATTTGAATTTTTTTTTGAATTGTCATATTGTGAATGATATGATTATAAATGTTTGAATTTTTATGTTATGAATGAGGAATATAACTGTGTGATATTCGTATGCAGTGATGGATCGTCTGAAAAAAGCAGTGAGACATGTCACGAAGGGAAGAATAAAGACCGGGGTGTGCAGCAGGCGATGACGGCCTCGTACCGTCGTCGTGCACATGCTCCTGGTGAAGGGCCGACTAATCCTGCCCCCGCATGGAAGCAGCACGCCATTCATCTTCCATCCGGGTCAATCTTCCAACGACCCGGCGTTTCAAGTACCAGCACCACCAATGGTAGCGGAGGATGACTCGGCGGTGTTCAATATACCGAGGAGACGCATGCCAGTGTTGTCATCATCCAGTAGTGCTTTTTTGACAGATCACTGCACAGCTCTAGCTTCAATATATCGGGGGAATCAAGCCACCAGACTGCTCCGTCAGGTGGGTGGTAGTTCATCACGTCAACCACGCCCATCACCTGCCCGTGCTGTTGAGGACCATGTGATGACTGAGCGTTCGCCACATGCTGATGATGATGGTCGTGGTGCTGATGATGAGGACTCACCCGACGTGGATGAAGAGCAGGATAAGGAAGATGATGAAGTCATGGATAAGGAGGATGACACTGACGAGGAAGCAGCGCTAGCGATGGTTCCAGTCATTCCTACCTCTTGGAAGTTGACAGAGGTGCCAGTTCCTGGCGGTCCACTACTCACTAGTGTTATCACTAGCTTCGGGGGTCATGTGGCGCTTGACTTATGGACCTCGGCTAAGGTATGTTCTCTATCTTCTCCTGTATTTGATCATTTAATATCATACTACGTTTTGTAAGTGTTAAATATTGGTCATTATGTAGGATCGTGGGGTTTTGAGTTTCAAATCCCGTAGGGTGATGCTTACCTGCTGGCAAAAAGATCAAATTTCTACCAAGAACAAGGAAGATGCTTGAGTATTCTGGTATAGAGCACCTACAGGATATTACGATGCCATACAACAATATGTCCCTGATCAGTGCTTTTGTGGAGAGGTGGCAGCCTGATACAAACTCATTCCATATGCCGTTTGGTGAGATGACGATTACCCTGCATGATGTGTGGATGATACTACAAATCCCCATCGTCGGTCGTCATTGACAGCGAATTCATCCACCCTGAGTTGAAGGAGGTAATGGCTGATTGTCTTAATTTTGGGGCAGATGTTGAGAGTATGACAGAGGCACTGTGGAATACCGGTGCTGTATCAATTTCGAGCTTGTTGCAGCAATGTAGAGATGAAAATGAAGAGGCAATGAAGCAGGCATGTGGTTGGTTGTATCATCTGATTGGTACACCATATTAGCTGGAAAATCAAATGGTCGTCTGAGTCCACAGCTGTTCAGTTTAGTAGCTCCTGTGAAGAAAGGTACCAAGCTTCGTAAATATGCATGGGGAGCTGGTACTCTTGCATGGTTATATCGCCAGCTAGGGATAGCATCTCGTGCCGACTCCAGTGGATAGGTGGTTCTATGACGTTACTTGAGGTATGTGTCCTAATGTGCATCTAGTATATGATAACTCGCTGAGTATTAATAATTGGTACTGCTTAATCATTCTAGTGTTTTATATGCACAGTGCTGGATTTATGCGTACTTCCCTACATTAAGACAGCGATTAGCCCGGACTGGGGCGCTAATGATGGTAGACCTGGGCTCTAAGATGGGTGAGATCTACCTCTCAAGTGCAGGATCATCGTTCACTGCAAGGATATCGTGAGCATCTAGATGCTTTGACTGCTCTAAATGTAAGTGTTTGTAGTTGCTAACACATTGTACCATTATTATTTTTGTCTTTCGTTGTTGGTTACATTTTACTATTAATGTTCATTGTAGATTGATTGGTTGCCCTACGGTTGAGATAATGTTAATGTTCATGGAGGCGTTACATGGTATAGAGGTAACATACCGATTTTGGGGTTGAATGAGCCATACATGCCTGGTCGCGTGTCTACGCCAGTTTGGTTACATTCAGGATATCCCTGAACCTCCTATTAGACCCAACCCAAGGTCTGAAAAAAGAGGAAAAGCCCAAACCTACACTGTGTATACCCCCCATGTATAATTTGTGGAAAACACTCCTAAATGCTGGTTCCAGGGTATACGCGCACAAATGCGCGGTTGCATGCTTGTGACCCACTCTACCTAGATTGGTACACCAAGACACACACCCGAAGATCCTAAACCCTGAGACTTATCAGACCACCCTGGTTCATCGTCCAGATCCCTGTCTAGTAAGTCATTTTTCATAGTACATCATTACATATCACTTTTATTTTTTATGTGTACTTACCTGACCAAGTGTGTTACAGCTACTGTCTGAGGCAAGTGAGCTTGCACGCCCGTACTACCAAGAGACAATGCATGGGACTGGTCATACTATCGTCAGGGGATGCCAGAGAAGAACAAAGGGCTGCAACTGATGGTCTTGTGGATGTGTTCAGCTCTTTGTACATATGGGATAGTTACCAGCGCAGCATGGTGCACCCTAGTGCTTGTCATCTTGGATTTGGATGTAATAAACTTTAGTATCATCTTGGAAATGTTTGTTGTCTTTCATTTCATTACGGTGTGTTAGACGGTAGTACAATTTCTGTGGTTGTATTTTTTCTGGAGGACTTGGTGATGGTGGAATGTTGCTGACAATGCTGGTGACCTTGTGGAGGTTCTTAGAACCGGTGGAGATAAGAAAAACAGGGAGACTATGGCAAAAATTTCTAGAAATGCATCGTTTCACAATGCTTGTTTCACTTCAAAGTTAACGATCAGGATTTGACAAATGTGCTTCTTAAGATCAATCCCTTTCTCGGGCGGTCTAAATTCTTTGTTGGTCGTTGAATGTTCCCAGCAATGATAGTGTCGAAATGAAATATCTAACATGTACCAAAGATTGTATATGTCACGAGAAATGAAATATATCAAATGTCAAAATTCCTAAGAAAGAAAAGATGTGTGAACCAACTTCAATAAATATAACAAACACGTTTATTCCGTCCAATATCTACTAAAGATTATAAATCCCGAAAATTATAAAACACGAGAATAACAAGATCATAATACGCAATAAACAATAACCTAATTATTTCCTACCCTTGTTCTCTATTCCCCGTGCTATTACATTACGTCTCTCTATAAATTGGTTCTTGGTGTTGAAAATCATCATCATCGGGCTCAATAGGATCATAAATAACAAGTAATGGAATATGAGCGATGGAATTCATTATACTCCATGTAATTCTCCATCATCCGGCGAACTGATGTATCATTTCGTACATGAATAAAAGTCCACTCGTAGTCGCCCTCCAGCCCCAAATACACCATTGTTGTTATGTTTATTCTGCCGAGGAGGGACTGCAGTGCTCGAATTACTCGTCGTTGTAGATCCCGGAGATTACTAGGATATGGCATAGTAACTTCTACGCGTCTGTGCCCCACTCTTCTATCAAATTGTGCTCCATGACGACCAAAAGTAGCTACATAATTAACGTGCAAACAGAAGGAAACTCCATTTGATTTTGGGAGCGAAATGGGAATTAAGGTGTGAAGAGTTCAAACAAGATGTAATTAGACAGATTCAGAGAGCACGGGGTAAGGAATGAGTATGTTGGGACACTAATACCCACTTTTATAATATTTGAGTAACACTGACATGTCCAACGGCTAGTTCAACGACTACTAACATCAAGCGTACCAAACACACATGTGCAGTACAAAGTGAATTCAAATTTACCATAGGTAATTACTTTTGTTAGGAAAGGTACACGTACCAGGTTACCGTTTGCAGTACAAAGTGAATTCAAAGTTACCATAGGTAATTACTTTTGTCAGGTAAGGTACACGTACTAGGTCACTGTACACGTACCAGTTACCGTTTGCAGTACAAAGTGAATTCAAAGTTACCATAGGTAATTACTTTTGTCAGGAAAGGTACACGTACCAGGTTACCGTTTGCAGTACAAAGTGAATTCAAAGTTACCATAGGTAATTACTTTTGTCAGGAAAGGTACACGTACTACGTCACTGTACACGTACCAGGTTACCGTTTGCAGTACAAAGTGAATTCAAAGTTACCATAGGTAATTACTTTTGTCAGGAAAGGTACACGTACCAGGTTACCGTTTGCAGTACAAAGTGAATTCAAAGTTACCATAGGTAATTACTTTTGTCAGGAAAGGTACACGTACTAGGTCACTGTACACGTACCAGGTTACCGTTTGCAGTACAAAGTGAATTCAAAGTTACCATAGGTAATTACTTTTGTCAGGAAAGGTACACGTACTAGGTCACTGTACACGTACCAGGTTACCGTTTGCAGTACAAAGTGAATTCAAAGTTACCATAGGTAATTACTTTTGTCAGGTAAGGTACACGTACTAGGTCACTGTACACGTACCAGGTTACCGTTTGCAGTACAAAGTGAATTCAAAGTTACCATAGGTAATTACTTTTGTCAGGTAAGGTACACGTACTAGGTCACTGTACACGTACGAGGTTACCGTTTTTTTAACTTTTAACCTTGTGGCTAGTTCATGACCAACCTCTATATAAGGGATGCCTCCTCCATTTCATCTTCACACACTCTCTCTCTCATATTCTCGAAGCTCTCTATTTCCTTACTCTCTTCCAACACTTATTTCGTTAAACTGTGCAAGCTCTCTCTCTAAACATGAGTCAATCTTCAGATTCCGATCATGAGTATGTTCCAATATCAAGCCCAGTAAGTATTTAGTTTATTGTCTTTGTTAATCATATTCGCACTAACATTTCATATTTCAATATTCATCTAACATTCTCTCGACCCTTATTGTAGGATAGTGACTCAACCACTGATTCAGATTGGGATGAATTTGATGAAGGCGTTCCGGATCATTATGCACAGATGGATGAGTACATGCAAGAGATGTATAATCGAGCTCCGGTGGTGGACACAGGTTACTTATTTCAAACAAACCAGGCCTTTAGGGGTAAAGAAGAAGCGAAAGCTTGGGTAGATGTGTTGGCCATCCCAACCATATCTACACCATAATTCAAAGTTCTCGGGCGGGCCAAGATTTCCACATAACATGCGAGAGGTATTGGAAACCACGAAGGACATCACGACCTGGTGTCATCAATCGGCGCAGATCATCGGGTTCAAAGAAATGTGGTTGCCCTTTTAAAATTAAGGGGTATTACACAAGCTACGGGTGTTTCTTGCAAGTGGGTAACGGATGGCATAACCATGATCTCGCAGAGTGGGCAGAGGGCCATTTTGTGGGAAAACGCCTGACTGAGGCGGAGGAGATTATGATCGACCAGAGAACCAGAGTCGGTGTGCCCCCCTGTGCAATTTATTCCGAGCTCACAACAATCAACCCAGAAACGTCAGCAACAAGGAAAGACATATACAACCGGATACAAAAAACAAAACTAGTAAATAGAGATGGTCGATCTATGGTGCAGACTCTGCTGAGTGACCTAGACAAAAACAACTACTACTACGATTACACTACAGATCCAAGTAAGTCAACTCAGTATGTCTCAAATAACTTCAATCATTTAGGTTTCATCTTAATTTGATAGATAACATGATATATTTCACAATTTAGATGATCAAACACGACTTGGGTCCATCTTCTTTGCACACCCTACATTTAGATTACTGCTCCATGCGTTCCCGTATGTCATAGGCATTGATGCTACCTATAAAACAACATAGCAAAAATGCCTTTGGTTCAGTTCATCGGATGACGAGTATAGGCAAAAACTTCAGCATTGCCTTCGCCTTCCTTGTATCAGAAGCAACAGACATGTATGTGTGGGCACTTCAACAATTAAGGGACCTCCTCGGGCGGACTACAACCTCTACATTTATCACCGACAGATGTCTGGCCCTGATGAATGCCTTAGATGAGGTATTTCCTGAATCTCATCATCTACTATGTCGGTGGCACATAAGTAGGAACGTTCAGGGAAAGCCGAGACTTATATGGGTGATAGAGGAAGGGCGGCGGCTGCAGTTGTTGGGATAAAACTACACTATAATTAATATAGAATTATAACAAACTAATAGGCAAGTGTACCTATTCGTAGTAGTAAAACAAGTGTCGTATCCACAAGGAGATTGTTCAATTATCCTAGTTTAGGTAGTTAATTAAAAACTGTAAAAGGGGTTTAGCCGGAGGCAAGCTTGATTTGTTGTTGAATTAGTACAGAAATAATAAAAACAGTAAAACGGTTGTGGATTAAGTGGATGGAAAATGTGCTAAGGAAGGTGAAATCGCCCAAATATAACTCAGATAATAATTATAATCCTAGTTTGCTCTTATTTGTCTGTTAAGAATTTTATCTCGTGGCCTTTCTAAATCATAGATAAGGACAGCTCTTAATTAATTCATTAAACTTCTTACAATCAGAAAAAGTCTAAAATCATTAATTAGCTTTAAGTGAGAATTCTTTTTATAACAGCGATGGATTTTATCTGCTAATCAAGGAGAATAAAATCTAACGTTTGTCTCTCTTTGTGGTCTATTCTCTAATTTGCAAAATCATTGAAATTAGAGAAACCGTAAATGCATAAAAATGATCAGTTCTTAAACATTTAAAAATAGAGAGAGACAAAACAAATATTTATAAGCAAACTCGGTATTATAAATACGCTGAGGTATTTTGGGTTAAACACCCATCCTAAGCACAATTATGAGATTACTCTCAGCCATTGACAGAAATAAAAACAGAGTAGAGATTGAAATAGACATTATTCAGGAACTGCTGGCGAAGAACGGGTCTGCACTCGCCTGCCTCTTTTCTCTCTTTGTAAATATACTGCTTCTGTTTGAGTGTTTGAGTACGTACGTGTTTATGGTGAAATGGTGAAAATAAATAAAAGATGAAGAAGTGAGGTGTACGAGAGGAATTAATGGAAGAGAATGGAGTGTGGTGTTTTTTTGATTTCTTCAGACTGTGGTCGTACGTTCCTTGTTGCAGTATTGGTGTTGGTTTATATAGAGAATTGAGATAGGCATCCGTAGGTTAAATTTGATTGAGCATTGATTGCTATCTTCATTTATTGCAGAGGGGACAGACAGCTGCACGCGTGAGATTTCATGGTAGGCGGTGCGGGAGTAGATGGATAGCAGAATCAAGTTGAAGACGACGACTGAAACTAGTCCGGTTGATAATTTAGCCTTAACCGCCTCTTAAGAGGCGGTTCCCTTTGTGCTGACCGCCCCAAAACGGGCGGTTTAGTTGTTCCTGACCGCCCCAAAATGGGCGGTTCTGTTTGCCCTGACCGCCTCAAATACAGGCGGTAGACTTGTACTTGACCGCCTAAACTTGGGCGGTTGCCCTTAGAGAGGACCGCCCCAATATGGGCGGTTCTACAGGCGGTTTCTGTCCGCCTCTTCGTGGCGGTTACACCCCTTCACCGTGGCCTATTTTCCTTCGAACTTTGACCGGCTCTAGATTCTTCGTTTGGACTCCGTTTTCTGAGCCGTCTGCGTCTACGCGTTCGTCTCTTCGTCTATTTTACTCCCGGCTTGGTTTTCCTCATGTTAAACCAATAATTTTGTGAGATAAATAATAAAACATAAACTAGAGGAAAATCAACCGAAGTGGAGAAATGAGCAAGAAAAGTGTTAATATTATATATGAAATACACCTATAAATCATGCTCATTTGGACACTTATCACACCCCCACACTTATCTTTTTGCTTGTCCTCAAGCAAAATCACGTACCCAAGTAGTAGGGAATGCTCAATATTAACAAATACTATTATGAAGAGTAGGATAAAAAAAATCAAAAGTACATGATCTTAAACTTTTAGAGGAGTGTGATCCATCACCTACTGGTGGCATAGGTGGTACTCAGGGCAAAAATAAAAATTAGAGTTTCGGGGTATGATCCGGAGTACTTCAATGTTCCTTGATTTAAGGTGACTTTGAGAACTTTTACCATGGCCAACTTCTCTCAAGAATGGGCATTGAGGAAAAACAAAAGGAAAAATAGAATTAAGCATTTGTTTCACTTTTGCATAAGAGATGAGAAGATAATATGTAGGCATTAAGCCTTTGTATTTAAGAACACTCAACTCTCTTTTGTTGGTTACCTATGGTGTCTCGCAAGTCCCTTATTTCTTTATATATTTTTTGACAGAGAAGCACCCCTTAGCAATCCCTAAGAAAGAAGACAGAAGGAACCCCTGAGTAATAAAAATCCATCCATTTCAGATCATTTGGTCACACCGCATAAAATTGCTCCTCAAAAGTAATCAAAATTTTAAAATTTTTTGTACATTTAATACCATTTATCCCACAATTCATAACAATATTTATTCCTAAAGAGAACAACCTACAATAAGGGTCACGATATTGAATTGAACAAACGCAAGATAAGCAGAGAGATTAAGCATTTTAGCATAAAATGTCACCGAAAGGGTACACTCCCCCACACTTATGTTGAACAATGTCCTCATTGTTCACCAGAAAAACAAGGGAAGGTTTCAGAAGACCTTTTCGGTTAAGTAGACGAAACAGAGATAACACAGATCACAAATAATGATTTAAGCACATAAATTCTCCTCTGCAGACTTTATTTAAATAAAAGCAAAGTTAAAGGAACTGGTACTCCCCTGAGATTATTTTTTGCTTGCGTGTATTGGACTTCCCCCACACTTGAGCTTCAGCCTCAAGTAGCGTAGCTTGGTTGTGGTGTAGACATGAAATTGCACCTGCATAGGACACTAGAAGTAACCATACTACAAACGGGGTTAAGAGTTTAGCAAAAATAAATTCAAAGGGAACCTGAAAATTAAAAGATAATAAAAGCAAATAAAGATAAGTTCGTCCGGGTTGCCTCCCGGAAAGCTGCCCTTCTTTAACGTCTTTGGCTAGACGCTTTGAAGCGTACTCAAATCTGAGTATCATGTAGGTTTATTGTACGAGCATCAACTGTCTCGAGATTACCACCCTGGTAATGCTTTAGTCTAGATCCGTTGACCATGAAAGTATGTTTTTTAGAATCCACCAACTCAACGGATCCATATGGGGTGACCTTGGAGACAGTAAATGGTCCAGCCCAATAGGATTTGAGTTTACCAGGAAACAACTTTAACCTGGAGTTGTACAACAGAACCAAATCTCCCTCATGGAACTCCCGCTTAAGGATCATCTTGTCATGCCACTTCTTGGCTTTCTCTTTGTAGATTCGGTTATTTTCATAGGCATCCTCTCGAAATTCTTCTAATTCAGTGAGCTGGAACTTCCTTTTGTCACCGGCTCGCAGAAGATCAAAGTTGAGGGTTTCACGGCCAGGCCAGATTTGTGCACGAGCTCGACCGGTAAATGACAAGCTTTGCCGAAGACTAGTCGATATGGGGACATGCCAATGGGCGTCTTGTAAGCTGTTCTATACGCCCAGAGTGCATCATCTAGCTTCAGGGACCAATCTTTTCGTGAAGAATTAACCGTCTTCTGCAGGATCCACTTCAATTCTCGGTTAGAGACTTCAGCCTGGCCATTTGTTTGAGGGTGATAAGGCAAGGCTACCTTATGTCTCACTCCATATTTGGTCATCAAGGCTGTGAACTGCTTATTGCAGAAGTGGGATCCTTGGTCACTGATGATAGCACGTGGGACTCCAAATCGTGTAAAGATGTTCCTCTTCAAGAACCTGAGTACTACCTTTGCATCATTTGTGGGAGAGGCGATAGCTTCCACCCACTTAGTGACATAGTCGACTGCCACCAAGATGAAAAGGTTTGAACAAGACGAAGGAAAAGGACCCATGAAGTCAATGCCCCACACGTCGAAAGGTTCGACCTCGAGTATGATGTTGAGAGGCATTTCGTGTTTTCTGGAGGTGTTCCCAAGTCTTTGGCACTCATCGCAGGTGGCTACAAATGAATGACAGTCTTTATGTAAGGTTTTCCAGAAAAAACCTGACTGTAGTACCTTAGCCGCTGTTCGAGCTGGCCCATGATGTCCTCCTGCTTCAAGAGAGTGACAATGTCGTAGAATGCTGTGGATTTCATCTTGGGGCACACATCGTCTCACCATCCCGTCTGCACAGACCTTGAAAAGGAGAGGATCCTCCCAGTAATAATGCTTTATATCTGAAAAGAACTTCTTTTTCTGTTGGTAGGTTAGCCCGTGTGGTAGTACTCCTCGTGCCAGGTAGTTGGCCATGTCAGCGTACCATGGATCACCGGTGTCACCAATCATAAAGACGCACTCATCTGGAAAGAATTCTTTGATGGATGTGCCATCACTTGGTGCCTCTATGCGAGATAGGTGGTCTGCTACTACATTCTGTACTCCTGGCTTGTCTCTGATTTCAATCTCAAATTCCTGTAGTAGGAGTATCCACCGGAGGAGTCGAGGTTTGGCATCTTCTTTGGCAAATAGATACCTCAGAGCGGAATGATCGGTGTGAATTATGACTTTGCTTCCCGAGATATGATCGGAATTTATCCAGAGCAAAGACTACTGCTAGAAGTTCCTTTTCAGTAGTTGAATAATTCTTCTGAGCGTCGTTGAGGGTTCTACTTGCGTAGTAGATGGTTCTCAAGATTTTCTCCTTTTTTGGCATAAAGCGGCACCTACTGCATAGTCGCTGGCGTCGCACATAATTTCGAATGGAAGGCTCCAATCTGGTGATATCACAATGGGAGCGGAGATGAGGCATTCTTTTAGTGTGTTGAAAGCTTGTAGGCATCTGTCAGTAAAGTCGAACTTGACGTCTTTAGCTAGGAGTTCACATAGAGGTTTCGAAATTTTGGAGAAATCCTTGATAAACCTTCTATAGAACCCAGCATGGCCAAGGAAACTCCTGATGTCTTTTACCGTCGATGGTGGTGGTAATTTTTCAATAACTTCGACCTTGGCTCTGTCGACTTCAATACCTTTTGAAGATATTTTATGCCCAAGAACTATTCCTTCTTTAACCATGAAATGGCATTTTTCCCAGTTAAGCACAAGGTTAGTTTCTTCACATCGGGAGAGGATAGCGTCCAGATTTTTGAGACAGGATTCGAAGGTGTGTCCAAAGACAGAGAAGTCGTCCATGAAGACTTCGATGCTTTTCTCAAGATAGTCGTTGAAGATCGCCATCATGCATCTTTGGAATGTGGCTGGGGCATTGCATAAGCCAAAAGGCATCCGATTATATGCAAATGTCCCGTACGGGCATGTGAATGTGGTTTTGTCTTGGTCTTCAGAGGCTATTGGTATTTGAAAGTATCCTGAATACCCATCCAGGAAGCAGTAGTAATCCTGCCCGGCCAATCTTTCCAGCATCTGATCGATGAAAGGTAGGGGAAATGGTCTTTCCGCGTTGCACTGTTCAGTTTCCTGTAATCGATGCAGACTCTCCATCCCGTCGTGGTTCTTTGAGGAATTAGATCACCTTTGTCGTTGGGGACCACAGTGAGACCTCCTTTTTTCGGGACCACTTGAACGGGGCTCACCCATTTGCTGTCGGAGATGGAGTAGATTATCCCGGCGTCGAGAAGTTTGAGCACCTCTTTCTTTACTACTTCTTTCATGTTGGGATTCAGCCTTCTCTGTGGTTGGACTAAAGGCTTGTAGGTATCTTCCATGTATATGTGATGTGTGCAGAAATGGGGATTAATACCTTTGATGTCCGAAATGGACCAGCCTATTGCCTTCTTGTGGCTCTGAAGGATCTTCACAAGCTGTTCTTCCTGTGTACTTGTTAGGGATGAAGAAATAATAACAGGCAAAGTACAAAAATCAGAAAGATAAACATACTTCAGATGTGGTGGCAATTGTTTCAGTTCTACGGGAGGGGGTTGTTCAATGGATGGTGGTAACTTCTGAGTAGATAGCTCTAATGGCTCTGGTGGTGGGTAGCATGATTTCTTGTATGTTTGACTCTATCCAGAGCTGCTACCATTTTGATTGTGTCAGGGTACACTAATCGGTTATCACAGATTTCAGACAAAATATTTTCAAGAGCGTCATCACGAATAATAGCAGATAAATTATCCTGCACAATAGAGTCGACAATGTCTATGGAAAAGGTGTCCTCTAACTGAGCGGGTTTCTTAATAACCTTGGACATGTCGTATTCTAGAGTTTCGTTATGCAGCCTTAAAATGATTTTTCCTTTTTCACACATCAATTAGTGCTCTTGCAGTTCTCATGAAAGGTCGTCCTAAGATTAAGGGCACCCTAGTGTCTTCTTCCATGTCAATTACGATAAAATCAGCGGGGAACACAAAGGTTCCTACAGTAACAATCAAATCTTCTATTATTCCTTTTGGGAATACTAAAGATCTATCTGCTAATTGTAATTGAATAGAAGTAGGCATGCATTTACCAATCTTAAGTTTGTTGAAAGTTGAGAGTGGCATTAAATTGATACTAGCTCCTAGATCACATAACCCACTACCACAATCAACATTATCAATTGAACATGGAATAATTGGCAAACCTGGGTCTCCAAGTTTTGGAGGGAGACTCTTGAGAAGTACTGCTGATACTTCCTGTGTAAGGTGTACAGTTTCCACTTCCTGCAACGATCTTTTGTTGGTGATGATATCCTTCATGAATTTTGCGTATATTGGCATTTGTTTTAAAGCATCGGCAAAAGGAATATTGATCGTCAGTTTCTTGAAGTGAGATAGAAACTTTCCAAACTGTTCATCTAAATTTTTCTTTCTCATTCTGTTTGGAAAAGGAAGTGGGGAAGAATTTTAGTGAGAGAGGAAGGAGTACTTCAGGATCTTCTCTCTTCCTGTTCTTCTTCTGGATTTTCTTGAGGTTCATGAGCTTGCTGCTCTTGATTATCAGTATCATCTCGGGGAAGAGGTGAGTGAGCGGCCTACCACTTCTTAACGTTACTGCCTTGGCCTGTTCCCTTGGATTTGGATCTGGCTGACTAGGGAAGGCACCGGGTGGCCTTTGTGCAAGCTGTTGGCTAATTTGTTCCAACTGTTGGTTGGTTTGCTGTATCTGGGCTTCAACCCTTCTGTTAGTGGCTTCTTGATCCACGAGCCTGGTGTGGGTCGTAGTCACAAATCCTTTCATTAAGTTCCTGAACTCCTCATTTGGATCAGAAGAGGTTGTGGTTAGTTGTTGTTGCTGCTGCTGCTGGAAACCAGGAGGGGCACCTAGTGCTCGATATCCTATGTTGGAATTTGGTTGGGGTCTGTTCCCCTGATAGGTATTTGAATTGTTATTCTGCCCTCCTTGGTTTTGATCATTATTCTTCCATGAGAAATTCGGGTGATTTCTCCATGGATAGTTGTTGTTGAAGTTGTTGTTGTAGGAATTACCGGGACGGTTTCCTATGAAGTTTGCATCCTCGTACTGGCCTTTACCTTCACACTGATGTTTTCATGAGGACCGGCGCAAATGGCACATCCTTCTGTTGGTGGAACTGACGATGAACTTGTAGGTGGGGAAGCTATTGTTTTTACAATTTCATTTTGTGATGTCGTTAGCTTTTCCACCATCTTTGTAAGGGACGAGATCTGAGCCGATAAATGATCCGTAGGTTCAACGTGGAGTAGGCCTGCTGCTCGTGGCGTTCTTCCTTTGGATCTCGTCCATTGTCTCGTATTGCTCGTCATAGTTTCTAGAAGGTCCATTCCTTCTTTAGGAGATTTCATCATGAAACTCCCTCCTGCAGAAGAATTGACGAGTAGTCGGTTCCGTCATCCAGACCGTTGAAGAATGACAGACAGAGGGATTGATCGTCAAGACCATGGTGGGAACACTTCATTAGCATATCTTTGAATCTGTCCCATGCGTCGTATAATGTTTCTCCCGGCTCCTGACAGAAAGTATTGATTTCACCGATCAATTGCCTCGTTCTACTGGTTGGGTAGTATTTGGCAAGGAATTTTTGGGCCATTTGTAGCCATGTGGTGATTGATCGGGAGGGAAGGCTTCGGTACCACCGGTTTGCTGAATCCGATAATGAGTGAGGAAAAAGTTGGAGTCGAATTCTTTCTTTGACGTTGCCGGTCTGACCAAAGGAATTGCAGAAGTCTAGGAAGAGACTCAGATGATTTGGAGCTTCATCTGGGTTTGCTCCACTAAACTTGCCTAGATCCCGGACGGCGGTGATGTAGTGTGTTTTGAAAACCCATCGTCCGGCTTCTTCTGGTGT